>JAYMFT010327611.1:0-23330 GCA_038088735.1 Panulirus argus
AACCTATAAACCACTGGAAAATGAAACACGATTAGTTTCCAAATGCAGTTTCGTATAATGATCTCACTGTCAGAGGAGACAAAAGAATGAGATAAAAGACGTAGAACAGTCAGTTGACATACGAGGATGAGACGTAGCTAAAACGCCATTAGTAAACAAGCGTTACAGGGTGGTGGTGTTCCGGTTGGTATATCGGGTCTGGCAACATGCCTGTTATAAAATTTTTATGTGGACAAGAAAGGGAACTGTTAAGAAATTTTGCCTATATTAAAGCTATCCAATTTGTATAGACCTTCACGTATATTAATGATACAGTTCTATGTGTATTTAATGACAGAAGATTCAATTATATTTTTCGTGGTAGAGTTACAGTTAATAACTGTATTGGCATTACTCCAGTCAATACAATGGTCATAACTTTTAACATAATTAAACAAAGCATTTGATTCTTGTCTTGTTCTTTTGCTATATTTGTTGCTTAGGTCCAATATAAAGATCCTTACCAGTCTGCCCAACATAAAACATATTACAATATTTACAAGGTATTATGTAAACAGCCCGCAGAATTCTCTGGTGTGTTTTTAAGATATTCTTTGTAGTACTGTTATTGCTAAAGGCATTTCCATTAAAGAACTTAAGCACCCTGGTAGGTATTGTAAAATTATCACTGAAATGGAGAACTAATATTTTTTTTCTTTTTTAAGATTCTTAGTATCAAGGTGAGGTTTGGGTTTAACTCTATAAAATGATTTCTTTGCCAGCTTAAGGGATTTACCTACGAAAGATTTAGGATACTTTAACTTGGTTCCAGTAGAATTTATCTGTTCAGACTCATAATCAATAAACTCCGAACTGTATATATACGAAATGCCCTAAGGAGCATCTACTGTAATGTTGATAATTTAATCCTGTTATGTTGAGATGAGTAATAATGAATATATTAACAAACAATGATGGGGTTTCTCTATATGTTAAACATATTTCTGTCCCTATGAATCATGCAATCAAAAAATGTTAACACAATCATTTTCCACTTCTACAGTAAAGTTGATAGAAGGTACTAAAATGTTAAGTAAAGGAAGGAAGAAATGTTTATAAAATTTCGTTTGTTGGCAAAAAACAAAGAAAATCATCTACATACCTAAACCAAATTGCCTTAGAAGGTAAGATATCCCTTAGTAATTTTGTTTCAAATAATTACATGGAAAGATTACTTAATATTGGTGAAAGAGGGTTACACATCGCCATACCAAAATGATGAGCATAATATTCTCCATTAAATTGAAATACACAGTCTTTTATACACAATTTTATCATTTCAGTTAAAACAAAATTTGAAACAGATAAATCAATGTTATCCTAGACATCAACCAAATATTCTAAGAGGTCATCAACAGACCTTTTGTGAACAACTATGAAACATCAAAACTTACAGGTTTGAAATCAAAATCAGTTCGGATATCATTAAGCTTGTTAACTAAATCTGCATTGTACATGATACTAGAATTTGATATCTTACCCACAAGTGGGCTATCTGTCTATCTATCTATATTTCTGACGCTCATTCCCACTGGGAACTCCCATCAATGTATGGCCAAGAAAAAAGAGTCTCCACTTATCCCTGTCCTTGCATGCCTCCCTCACATATACCATTCCACGCATTCTCCCACTATTCATCTCCCTCTAGCATTCCTCCACCCTATTTTCCCATATCAGAGGTGGTCCTCCACTCAAACCAGCCCCTATAATTGTACTATCATATACACTTCTTGTAAATTCCCATTCTTGCATTCTTTCCACATGACAAAACCACCCAAAAGTATTATGTTTCACCCCTTCTACCACTCCACAATTCACTCCCTTTCCATTCCCTGCCATATCACACATTTTATACACAATTTCATTTCTTTCTCCATTCCATCTAGTCACACCACATGCACTTCTCAAATAGCTCATTTCCACAGCCTGGATTCTTGACCTCTGTGCCTCATTCTATGTCTATATTTCGGCTACATAGGTCAGGGTTAGGAGGACTGTGTTGTCCCTTAATCCTCTCTCCACTTCCGTTCTTACACGTCTACCCGTCAACAAACTAATAAGGGACCCAATGACTCTTCTACCCTGTACTGCTCTTTCCCTTATCTCTCCTTCCATATCACTGCACTTACTCAAAACAGCTCCCAGTCTTCCCCCACCCCTCCCCCTGTCATATCTACAGCACAATTTAGTACATTTTCTTCTATCACTCTAAATGGTTTTACAAAATCTATACTTTCACTCTGTGTCCTTTCAAACACCATCACTTTAATTTTACTTGCATTTACCTTAAATCGCCTAAGCTTACACGCATCATAAAACACACTTACAACCCTCTGCAACTCCTCTTCACTCTCAGCAAACAATGCAGTATCATCCGCAAACAGGCTTGTCATTAGCCACTATATCTCACCGCCACACTCCAATTCTGCACCCATTTCCCTTAGTCTTGCTCTCATCTTTCTTATCACTCCATCCATACACATGTATTAAGAAAGCCACGGTGACATCACACTGCCGTGCTTCACACCTACATGTATCCAAAAACTTTCCCTCAGTTCTCCATCCACTCTTACACACGGATTTGTTCCTCTATAGAAGGCTTTCACACCATTCAACAGTTGTCCCCCATACCATATATCCTTAATACATCCCAATAAGCACTCCACTCGTCTCTGTCATACACTTTCTCCAGATCCATAAAAGCTGCATACAACTTCTCACCTTCCGCTAAATACTTTTCCTCGGTCATCTTTACTGAAAAAAATCTGATCCACACATCCCCTATCTTTCCTAAAACCCCCTTGCTCTTCACTTATTCTGCATTCAGTCACTTTCGTCACTCTGTCAGTTAATATTCTTGCATACGCTTTTCCTGATATACTTAACAGACTTATTCCCCTATAATTGCTACATACATCCTTAGCAACTTTTCCTTTGAATAAAGGAATAATAATAGCTGTCACCCAATCCTCAGGCACAATCTTCTGTTTCCAAGCTGAATCATCTATAAGATGCATCCACTCTATCACACTTTCTCCTCCATAATTCAGCATTTCAGCCGTAATCCCATCCACTACAGTTCCTTTTCTTACCCTCAGCCTCATTATTGCCCTTCTTACCCCCATTTTGCTATAGGTCCCTGTATTTGTGTCCTCTTCCTTCATTCCTCCATACCCATGCATGCAACAACTACTGCCTTTCCTTCTTCCGTATACATCTGTTCTTCAAAATACTCTTTCATCTTCCTTTCACTTCCTCCTTTTGATTCAGCAATTCCCCTTCCTTATTTCTCACATCAACATGCACCTCTTTCCTTTTTCACCTCCTTCCATTATAGTTTCTCATCATCCCAGAACTTTTCACTTAACTTTCTCCAAAATCTTCACGTACTCTTTATTTGCTTTCCTTTATCAGCTTCTTAACATTCCGCTCACATATTTTGTATTCTTCCCTTCTCCTTTGCTGAACTTCCACTGGTACAATCCTATTGAGCAATCTACCATATGCCTTTTTCTTCTCTTCCACAGCATTTCTCACCTCTTCTGTCCACCATGCACTGCCCTTTTATTTCTGTATCTCACTATCGTGTATCTAACTACTGATTCTACAACCTTTACTAGTATCTCTCAAAACATATATACATATAACACATAACACCCTCCAATGGCCAAGATTCAAACTCAGGACCTTTTGCGTGGTATTCGGGAACACTAACCTCTAGGCTATGATTGGCCCCTAATAGGAAAATGACTATTTGATTACATGTAATCAAATACCCTTCATCTCATATCCATGAGCAATGGGGTCTACATTGGTCTGATCCCTTCAGAGTGACTTTACCAGCAGTTAGCATTTTATAGAACTTTACAGTACAAACATGAAGGTATATGAACCTGAATATAGTGCATATGAACACACACTTTCATTTAACACATAACACCCTGCAACAGCCAGGATTCGAACCCAGAACCTTTTGCATGTTATTCAGGAATGCTAAAACTAGGCTATGATTGCCCCTAATAGATAAATGACTTCGATTACATGTAATCGAATATCCTTTGTCTCACATCCATGAGCAATGGGGTCTACACTGGTCAGATCCCATCGGGCTTACATCACCAGAAGTTAGCACTTAACAGAACCTTTTTGTTCAAACACAGAGGTATATGAACATGAATATAGGGCAAATGAACATAAAAATGCATGTGTAAGAGTAAATGGAGAGGTGAGCTAAAGTTTTGTTATATATGTGGGTGTGAGGCAGGGCTGTGTAAACACTTAGCTTTTTAATATATATATTGATGGAGTGGTGAGAAAGATGAAAGCAAAATGGGAAAGGGGATGCAGAGATGGAGTGAGGCAGTGAGGTATGGCGGCTAGTGGCAAGCCTATCTGCAAATGACACGTGTTGTATGCTGAGAGTGAAGAAGAGTTCCAAGAGGTTGTAACTGCGTTTCATGATGTGTGCAAGCATAGGCGATTGAAGGTAAATGCAAGTAAAAGTAAAATAATGGTATTTGAAAGGAAACATTGAAATTATAGATTTTGCAAAACAATATAGAGTGAAAGTGTACTAAACTGTTTGGATATGGGGGAAGAAAGACTGGAAGAGGTGAGAGAATTTAAGTATTTAGGAGCTGTCATGGGTATGTTAGGTGATATGGAAGGAGAAATAAGGGAGAAAGCAGTATAGGGTAGAAGAGTCATTGGGTCCCTTAATGGACTAATGAAGGGTAGAGATATAAGTATGGAAGTGGAGAGAAGATTAAGGGACAGCATAGCTTTCCCAACCCTGAGTCACTGGGGTCAAGAATCCAGATCGTGGAAATGAATTATTTGAAAGGAGCATGTGGTATGACCAGATGAAATGAAGAAAGAAATGAAGGCTTGTATGAGAGATGTGATATGGTAAGAAATGCAAAGGTGAGGTGGTTTTAGCATATGGAAAGAATGCAAGGCAGGGAGTTTACAAGGAGAGTGTATGATAGTACAATTAAAGGTTATGATGTGAGAGGAAGACCACCTATGACATGGGAAATTAGAATGGAAAAATATTAGGGGGAGAGAAATGGTGAAGAAGGTGTGAATGGAGACTCTTTTGCCATGGTCACCCCTTAAGGAATAAGCATGAGATACAGATAGATAGATATTTAGAGAGAATATGATGCCAGTTCCATGAATACCAGTTTAAAGTGGTAAAGTAGTGTTTCTGGAATGACAGTTTGTGTGTATAATTCATATGTTGTCTAGTTTTAGAGGAAAGTTTGAGGTAGCATTTATATCTCTATTAATACATTTACTTTTTTTGTGTGTTGAGGGATCCAGTAATACTTCTTTTCGCGTATTGAAGGGTCCAATAACAAACAATCCTTAAAGAGGTTATTCCTTAAATGAAATGTACATAGCTGTGAGAAGTAAAGACATAAAATGAATCTAACCAGGTAATTTTCCATTATGAACTATCATTATGGTGACTTATATTCATCCATCATTTATTCAGTGATCCATCAGAATAATAAATGAGTGAATCACCCTACAGTGATGGTCATTACTTTAGTTCTTCAGAGTAAATATACTTCCTGGGTTATGTTTGAGAACATATGTCAGTTCCATGATAGTCCCGGTAAAGTAACGATACAATTTTTTTAGAAGGCAGGTTGGGATGTGTAATCAACTTTGTGACATTTTTGAGGAAATCAGTTCTTAGGTTAGGAAATTTTTTTTTTGTTCCAAGTAATCTAGTAATTTTTGTTATTATTTTAAGGATCATTTTATGGATAGAAGTGCTCACTAAGTGAAACATAAAAAATGGCTAAAGACATAGAGACATAAGGAGAGAAAAAAGAATCAGGGTAATCAATTACATGTAACTGAATAGTCATTTCCCTATTGGGGCAATCATAGCCAAGTTGTTTGCATTCCCGAAAACCATGCAAAAGGTCAGGGATTTGAATCCTGGCCGTTGGAAGGTATTATGTGTTCTATGAATGTGTGTGTTCATATGCACTATATTCATGTTCATATACCTCTGCTTTTGTACAGTAAGGTTCTGTAAAATGCTAACTGCTGGTAATGTGAGCCTGTTGGGATCTGACCAGTGTAGACCCTGTTGCTCATGGATGTGAGACAAAGGGTATTCAATTACATGTAACCGAATAGTCATTTCCCATTTAGGGGCGATCATAGCCTAATTGTTAGCATTCCTAAATACCATGCAAAAGGTCTTGGGTTTGAATCCTGGCTATTGGAGGGTGTAATATGTTCTATGAAAATGCATATTCATATGCACTATTTTTGTGTATATATACATATATTTACTGTGTTACTCTGCTGCTACTGAGAGGGAGAGCTCAGGTAGTAAAGTAATGGCCTCTCCTATGACCCCTGCAAATTTAAGGCATACTCCTCTTACTACAATTTATTGTGTGACTGCCACTGGTGAAAGGGAGGGCTCAGGTGGTGGAGTATTGGCCCCTTCCAATACCCCAGCTAGCTCAAGGAATAACCCATCCCTCACCCTTGGAGCAACCCATTAGGTAGTAGGCTGTTGACAGTAGCTGCCCAAGGTGGTACTACTATCCTGACTGAGAAGTGTTAAAGTGGTGCCCACAACCATCTTACACTCTCCATGTTTAGATTGCTGGTCTTACTGTCTCATCAAAACGGGACTACCAGGCTATTCCTACCATCATCATCTTACAAACACCATACGCCTACTCAAACCTTTTTTTTGTTCACAAAAGTACTCTTGCCAACTCCTGTTCACTCAAACACTTTTAAGTATTATCATGACAGAGTCAATCTACAGGTTTCTGCCTGACTCTTCTGCCAATGAGAGGGAGGGCTCTGACAGTAATAGTACTGGCCCCTCCCATGACCTTACCCTCTCTGTTAGACCTTCCTCTTTTTCTATTCATTTTACCAAAATTAATGATCTCTGTAGTAACCTCTCCTCTGTTGAACATCATCTGTCGAGTACCTCTACTAATATCTCACTTCTGTCTCTGACACAGTTGTCAAATGATGTTCTCATAAGTCCCTCTTTCATATCCAACAATGATCTCCACTCACAATTCTGATTCAAAGGTGGTGTTTGTGCTTACTCCAACACCAACAGACCTGTTGCACTCCTCAAGGACCTTGAGTCCCCAAACTTTGATTTTATGTAGCTTAAGGTCTGTCTCCCAACTACCACACCTTTCCTCTGCTTCACTAATTGCTCTCATAATACTACAAAGTGTATATCTTTCTTCGACTATTCATTATACCAACATTCATGATCTCTGTAGTAACCTCTCCTCTGTTGAACACCATCTGTCTAGTACATCTCCTAATATCTTACTTCTGTCTGGGACACAGTTGTCAAATGATGTTCTCATAAGTCCCTTTTTCATATCCAAGAGTAATCTCCACTCACGATTCTGATTCAAAGGTGGTGTTTTTGCTTACTCCAGCATCACCACACCTGTTGCACACCTCATGGACATTGAGTCCCCAAACTTTGATTTTATGTGGCTCAAGGTCTGTCTCCCAACTACCACACTTTTCCTCTGCTTCACTAATTGCTCTCATAATACTACATAGTGTATATCTTTCTTCAACTATATAAATTCCTGCTGTAAGACTGTGACATCCCCTCACCTGCAAGCTGAGATCCTCTATCTCGGGATTTCATCATTCACCATAGGGAATGGTTGAATTCCTCCCATATGGATAGTAGAGGAAATGAAACCCTCACTTTCTCCATTCTCAAATCATCTCCCACCCTACCTATCTTCCTGACCGCTGTGTCCACTGTCCTAATACTTTGGATTTGTTTTTCACCTCTAGTTCATCCTCCCCAGTTGGTTCATCTGATCAGACCCTCGTAAATGTATCTATTCTTACAGCACCTTCCCTTCCAGCAGCCCCTTCTAAGCATAAATACTGGCACCTCAACAAAGCTGACTGGAATAACATACATAGCTTCTTTTCTGACTTTCCTTGGGTAAATTACTGTCTCTTATGTGGTGATGCTTTTGTCTTCCCAAATGCATAGCAGAGGTTATTCTTGTAGGAATGGATGTATTTATCCCCTCTTCCTCCAAGATGACCCCTTCATCCAGTCCGTAATTCAGCCGTGTTCCTACCCTAAGGCCATTCAGGCAAGGGATCAGGCATATTGAGCTAGAAAAAACTCTCCTTCCCCTTACTTCCATTCAGCTTTTATCACTGCCTGTAATCACTGCAAGCACATTATCTGTGAGGCAAAGCATTCCTTTATTCAAAGGAAGTGCTATAATCTCTCGTCATCCATTGGTAGGTCTTTCTGATTTTCAGCTGAGGGCATCTCTAACAATTTCTGTCGCTCTACCTTTCCTTCACTTTTCTGTTTTGACAGTATCACAGCTGTCTTTGCCATAGACAAAGCAACTCTCTTTGGTTCTAATTTCTCCTCTAACTCCACCTTGGATGACCCTAACAATCCTTCACCCCCTGATGCTCCTCTTACTAATCCTATGCCCCTTCAAGTAATCTCCTTTTGGACTATCTGAAAAGTGCTTCTCTCTCTGGTCCTGGTGGCATCCATCACTGTGTACTGAAAGAGTGTTCCTCTGAACTTGCATCTGTGCTTGCTCATCTGTTCCATTTCTGTTTAAAGACTAAAACTTTTCCTTTTCCTTGGAAGCATGCATTGATACATCCCATCACTAAGAAGGGTGACCATTCTGACCCCTCTAACTATCTTCGTACTGCTTTAACATCTACCATTTCCAAAGTCTTTGAATCCTTCCTCCCCTCCTATATCCTTAGACACCTCAAAAATCACAGTCTTCTCTCTGATCACCTCTACAGTTTCCATGAAGCAAGATTCACTGGAGTATTCTTTTCTATCTTACTAATGTCTGGTCATCATCCCCAAAAGATTATGGGAAATCATGTGTTGTTGCCCTTGACATATCCAAGACTTTTGACTGAGTGTGGCATCGGTGTCTCACCTCTAAGCTTCCCTCCCTCACTTTGCTCCTTCATATCTAGCTTTCTCTCTGGCTGATCTATCTCTGTGGTTGTTGATGGATCAGTTTCCTCCTTTTTCTACCTCAACAGCAATGTCCCTCAAGTTTCTGTCCTGTCCCTTATAGTTTTTCTTTTCTTCAACAATTTCCTCTCCTCCACAAATAATCAAATGCACTCATACTCTGAAGACTCAACACTGCATTCCATCCACATCCTTCAATTCTGCTCTTTATTCTCTCACTCGATCTGTATCTCATCATGACACAGCTTCCTCAATAAAATTATGACTTGGACAGGATATCTCAGTGGGGTAGACAAAATCTAGTTAAGTTTAATACCTCCAAGACCCAGTTTCTACCCATCTCTCTTATCAGAAACTCCTTACAACTCTTGTCTCTTCTTTGACTGTTCTCTTATTCTACCTCTTAATTCAGTGAACATACTTAGTATTACCGTAACATTCCACTCTTTCTTGGAAATCCCATTCTACGGGAATAGCTAAGTCTCTGCTTCTAAAAAACTGGGTGTCCTACTTAGATGTCAAAACTTCTTTTCTTATGAACAGTTGCTCCATTTATACAAAGGATTGATTCATCCATGTAAAGAGTACTACTCTCACATCTAAGGTGGTTCTAGCTCTACATCCTTACTTGACAGAGTTTAGTCGAAAGTGGTCTGACTAATAAACTGTCCCAGGCTAACTTCCAAACTTGACACTATTGCCCTTCGCCACAATGTTGGTTCACTTTCTCTCTTCTACAGGTATTACTTTGGTTTTTGCTCGCAAGACCTGACTGCTTATGTGCCCCCACCACTTGGTAGACCATGCAATACTCAGCAAAACTTGTAAATACTTTCCCTTGTCTTTAATTTTTCCATTTCATTATTCCTCTAGATTTTAATAAAGGGATGGCCTTGATGTGGACTTTTGTCCATGACCTAGAGCCATCAACATAAAAAAAGATAAAAAATATACAGGCTTCTCTTTGTGAGAGGGACATGGGAATAGACATAGTCGCTAACCTGTTGTTAGAGTCTCTTATTAAGAGAATAGTTAAGGAGACAAACTGTCTGCTGGCAAATATCAGTAAATCTTTCAAGTAAATGGATAAAGAAATATTTAGCAAGCTATTCATATCCTACATAATACCAAAATCAGAATATGCTTCTCCAATTTGGTCACTGCACCTAAAGAAGCTCAAAGAACTCATAGAGAAGATCCAGAGGAGTGCAACAAAGCTGGCACCAGAATTAAGAGAGCTAAGATACAGGGAAAATCTGGAAGCTTTAAATTTACCTACCTTGAAAGAGAGAAGATTGAGGGTTGACCTGATTACAACCTTTATGTTTTTATAGGAGACTGATGAAGTGGACAGTGTACTTTGAAAGAAAAAGGGATAGAGCAACTGAAGGACATAACATGAAATTAAGTGAAAAAATTGTAAATGCAAATGTAAAGAAATACTTTTATAGTATAAGAATGGTGGATGAATGGAACACATTGGCTAAGAACATGGGTATTACAAACAGCTTACATAAATTCAGGAGGTTTTATGATAGCAGAGTGTTCAAGAGATGGGGCCCCATGCCCCATGAGTGTAAAACTCCTTCCCAATACATACAAATAGGTAATTGATCACACACACACACATGCACAAAGATGGGCTCCATAAGTGTAAAATTCCCTTCCCATACAATACAAATTGTAAATTAAACATACAAATACACACAGGTGACAACACACAGATAGAGCTCCAGGCAGTGATCCTGGTTTCTTACAAGATTTTTGGAGGGACTGCAGCTCATGAAGCCTATTAAATATAGGTAAAGGGAAGGGAGTATAATGTGAAGGGGCCTCTGAGTGATATAGGTATAAGATATTCACTATGATTGTGACAAATTTAAGGAGTTTAAATAGGGCTGGGGTTAAAAGTGAAAGAAGGAGTGTTACCAAATTCAGTGATTTTTTTTTTTTCTGAGGAGACCCAATATGCAAGAAAGTGAGTGGATAACGTTGTTGAAGTAAACTAGTGTAGCTAAGTTACTAAATAAAAGTGCATTCTGACTTGACAAAAGGGAGAAAAGTTTTTAGAGTAACCAAGAAGGCAACACTTAGTGTCAGATAAAGATATAAATTTTTCTCATGTTTGAGGTTTTCATGTGCTAGTGAGCTTCATTACTGTTACTAGCATTACTCTAGGATCTAATTTAAGACCTTTAGCAAAATCTGGGCCTAGAATGTCTGGTATGGGCTCAATTACAGGAATGTAGCAAGACCAGTCAGTCATAACCAGATCTGCTGAGAGAGGACTGCAGATGAAAACACGGGAGAACAAATGTTTGGAGAGATGGGTAATTGTTAAGGAGTTAGAAATTGAAAGGACTTCAAATTCAGTTCAGTGGAGGGGATTCAGGGGATACAAAATCAGAGGAAAAAGGTGAAGCTCTTGAGAAGCAAATGTAATCTGATGGGGCTTTTCTAGATGTACTAGAGGCTGTTCAGTTAGATGAATGAAAATGTACACAAAATCTAACAGCAGCAGTAGGCAGGGAGGTGCAGAAGAAGCAATACTAACAGCTGTTCAACTACAGGAAAGGACTACAGCACATAAAGAATTTATTGGTAACAGAAGGCAGAGAAGTGGAGAAGAAGTAATATTAGCAGCTGTTTAGCTATTCAAAGTGACTAAAACACAAAGAGAATCTATTAACAGTAGTGAAAACAGAAATTTAGAAGGGGCAATTTCAGCAGCTGATCAACTAACACAGAGTGTAAAGTGATGGAGAAGAACTACGATGAGATGCAAACAAAGGTACACAGGAAATTTTGTGAAGCAGTTGGAAGACTAATATGCACTGCTGGAGGTGAAGCAGTCAAGGAGTTTATCAATATGCACTCTCAGAGGTCAAGCAGTCAAGTCAGTTTATGAGCTAGGTGATGGTTGGGTTAAACAAGTACAGAGCATACAAGACCAGTGCTTGTTGGCTAATGGAGAGATTTCAAAGAAAGTTACAGGTATAGAGGTTGACACTTCTACACTGTAAAATAGATGGCACCAAAAATTAAGAGACTGGAAAGCCAGGAGGTTGAAAGACATCATTCACTTATTATTTTTGACTTGGAAGATCATACACCAGATAAGGAAGAAAGAGGTAAGGAGGAAATGCTTATTAAAAGATTGCTGAAGGTGATGGGACTGCCAGATGCAATTTCTGAGGTAAAAGAAAAGGGAAAAATGGTTAGTTATAATCAAGACAAAAGGAGGCAACCAGTTATGTTTACATTTGATTTAGTCATCTGGCCAGGAGATATTTTGGAAAGCTAAGAAACTTAAAGGCAAGATGGAATTCAGTGAGATATTCATGAAATGAGATCATGAAAAAAAATGAAGAAAAGCAAAGCATACAGTCAAAAGACAAAAAACTGGGAACACCATACAAAGCAAGAGGATGGAGCAGCCCTGCTAGCACTGCAGAGAGGGCAGGATTGTTAGGAGATGGTAATGACAGACTGAAAGTAGTGTATTCAAATGTTGATGGATTTAGAATTAGTGGGAAAGAGCTGGAATTCAGGGAAGGTACACCTGATACTGTCAGAGTCATGGAAACAATGCTTCCTAAAGAAATCAGATCATACCTGTTCTTCCAAAACAGGTACATGATAATAAAGAAGGAGAGACAAGGCAAAGGAGGGGTAGGATTGACCTTCTCAATAAAAGACATCCTTAAGTTTCAAGACACAGAGGGAGATAAACCATTCACACAATACAACGTGAGAAGAGTAACTTCAGGTTAGAGGGCATAGTGGTGTTAATATTATGTAATCCTGCAAACAAATGCAATGACCCAGAACAAATACACTGTGATGACAGTTAAGGAACAATCAGGATGGTACATGGAGCAGTAAAACACTCACTTCTTAGAGATGGTAAAGTACTGATAATAGGGGATTTCAATAACAAAAGATCCTCTTAGTAATAAGAGTACATAGAAAAACTAAGTTTTTAAGCATGTATAGAGGAAAATTTCCTGTACCAAAAATGTCAGTGAGCACACTAGGATGGGGAGGGAGGCTGATACATCATTTCTTTCCTGTACCAAAAATGTCAGTGAGCACACTAGGATGGGGAGGGAGGCTGATACATCATTTCTTGATCATTCTGTGCTATCATATAACATCTTATGTTCACAAACATGAACAAGTATGGATATTGAGAATACTTATATATGATGCACCAAATGGAAGAAGTGATCTTGTAATACTTAAATTTGATTATGTAGTCAACAATGCTACTAAAAGACCAGAACCAAGGCAAGGAATAAAGAGGAAACATGATCGTGCAAACTACACAAACATCAACAATATTTACGGTAGTTTTAATTTGAAAAATCAGTAGCCAGGTACCAGAGCTTTGTGGTGGGAGATTCTGTGAAATTTACAATGAAACAGAAGAGACATGGGTACCTTAAGCCTCAATTATAAGGGGAATGTTAAGAAAGTGGAAAGAATGTTTTAATAAAAAAATGCCAAGAAAACCAATGGAGCTTTGAGATATACTGCAGCATACAGCAAAGATTAGAAGACATTCCAGCTAGCCAGCTTTTTTAAGGCATAGAAGAGCAAGGAATGGGTACATCAAGAGAAGAAAGGAGGAACAAAGAAACTTTGGAAAGAATATTGTAGACAAGGCAGGAGAGGATCCATAACATTTTGATAAATTCATCAAGAATCAGTTGTATATTAAGCAGCAGCTAATCAGGTTTAAGGAATTCAGAGGGAAAAATTGTATAGGGTGATATAACTATATGTGAGAAACTGAACAACAAATTAAAAAACATTATCACATTGGAAGACATTGTATCCAAAACACCAGGGAGATGGAACGGGAGGTTTTGGGAATAATTGAGGCACCTAGAAAAGATGTTAACAGAATACTAAGAGGACTTGACCCATACAATGCTCATGGTCTTTTTGAAATTTCACCATATGTGCTGAAGATATGTGCAAATACATTAACTATGCCATTTGAAGTGCTGTTCAATGGTGAGAGGCAAAGTGACAAGACAATGAAAAAGGGCAAATGTCAAACCTTTCTATTATAAAGAAGACCAGGAAGAGGCACCAAGCTACAAAATGGTTCTGAAAAACATTATTACAAAGCAAACAGATAACCTTTCCTCACTTGAGGTTAGTAACACGAACCTTTTCACCATGGAGGCCTGCATATAATTACCCATTTGTAATTTGTACTGTACGGGGAGGGAGTCTACACTCATGAAGCCCCATCTCTTGCTCATTCTCTACTATCATATAATTTCTTAAATTTATATATGCTGGCTACATTAACCATGTCCTCAATCATTCTGTTCCATTCATCCATCAGTCTTTTGCTATAAAAGTATATCTTCACATCCTTATTAACAAATTTCTTACTTAATTTTACGTGATGTCCTCTGGTTGCCCTATCCTAACATCTCTCGAGGACCTGGTCACTGTCCACATCAACAAGCTCTTTTAAAAACCTAAAGGTTGTGATCAGGTCACATGTGCATGTGTGTGTGTGTGTGTAATCACCTATTTACCTATTTGTACTATGTGCAGAGAGAGCTTTACACTCCTATGGCTCCATCTTTTGAACATTCTCTATTATACAACCTCTTGGATTTATGTATGCTGCCCACATTAGCCATGTGCTCAGCCATTCTGTCCCATTCATCCACCATTCTTATACTATAAAAGCATTTATTTATATCCTTATTAACCAGTTTCCCACTCATTTTCATATTATGTTCTCTGCTAGCTCTATCCTTACATCTCTCGAAGAACTGTTCACTGTCCCCATTATAATTCTCTTTTAAAATCTTAAGGTTGTGGTCAGGTCACCCCTCACTCTTCTCTCTTCTAAGGTGGGTAAATTTAAAGCCCTCTGCCTTTCCGTGTAACTCAGCTCTCTTAGAAATGGTTTGCCTTCCTCTGGACCCTCTCCATCAGCTCTTTGTGTTTCTTTAGGCATTGTGACCAAACCTGAAAAGCATATTCAAATTTTTGTCTTATGTAGGATGTGAATAGCCTGCTAAATTCTTTTAGCCATATACTGGACAGTTTGTCTCCCTAACTATTCTCCTAAAATGGGACTCTGGGGACAGGTTTGGGATGATTTCAGCTCCAAAGTCCTTCTCACACACAGAATCATAAAGCTTATTTCTTCCAAGATAAAATCATATTGAGGCTGTCTTTTGCTTTGTCCCATCCTCATTACTTTACATTTGCTTGGGTTAAATTTCATCAACCATGTTTCTGTCCAACTTTAGAGTTTGTGTAGGTTCCTTTGTAAGCTGATGCCATCCTTCCCACTTTTCACTTTCCTCATGACTTTTTTGCATCATCTGCAAACATATTCAGATATGATTATATAACTTCAGGTGAGCCATTAATATAGATCAAGAACTGGCATGGTCCTAGAACCAAACCCTGTGACACTCTGCTGTGAGTTTAATTACCTATGTGTACTATCAAACACATTTCAGACTAACACTGGAGTCTGTTTAGATCCATTTTTCACTTTCCCTATGACCTTTGCATCATTTACAAACACATTCAGTTAGGATTCCATACCTTCTTAAGTCATTAACACAGAGCAAGAAAAGCAGTTGTCCCAGAAGCAAATCCTGTGACACTCTCTTCGACAACTCAACTCATATGTAGACACATGTAGGAGTAAAGACATAGAGCATATATACATGATTTAGAGTTGGAGCAACATTGGTGTAAAACTCTTCCCCTAACACAAATAATGATCACAACAGTAATCACATTATCTTCATAATGATTTTTTTCAAAAAACATCAAATATTAAAAATGACAAAAATAAAAGGAGAAGCAGGACTAAAAACACAAATTTCAGTAGTGATGAAAAAATAAGACTAGTAAAACAAATATTGGGTAGGTCAATATATCACCCACAACAAGGAATACAGCTGCCACCACATTGTGATAGGTGTCTTCTGGTGCACTAGCTGTAAAGAAACTATAAAGTACAGTACATGTAATTCATATTTTGAAACAAATGAAAAGAAAAATATGGAACTGACATCTATGAAGGTTAAAAGCAAAGGTGAAGAGACTGCAAACTATTGCAAACCTGCAGTAAACAGGTTCACAGTTCATCAAAATAATACAGACCCAGGGAAGTTGCTGTATGGCTACTGGGTCTTTATGAATGAGCATCAGCCAGCCTCAGATATCATGGTGGCTGAAGGAGAGTGGAATCCCCTTGGATACCTTTTTATTTGGTGATTGGAATAGTTTTAATTGCAAATTGAAAAGGTGCTATCTAAGATGATCATATTTCTTTGTCCATAAGCAAAGAATGATTCACTACCCTTTTTTGTCCACAAGCAAAGAATGATTCACTACACTTTTACATGTACTTAAAGACAGCAAAAAAATCTCATTTTTATTACACCATTTCACTTGCCTTTACCTATAAATGGTGTACACTGTTCCTTACATTCAAAACCAAGGTGATGCATGAGCTAGGCATGTGTGTACATGTATATGTAGGTATATGTGCATATACACATAGGAGTTAAGACATGGAACTTATTTACAAGGTTAACAACACTCTCTCCCTGTAAAACACAAATAGTAGTCACAGTGTCCAATGAGTATTTGGCTTATGACTATTTCTGCACCACCATATGATGCAGAGCTTACAGTGAATCTTGTAACATCTACTAATTTTTTCTTAAGGGCTGCATTAGTGAGCATACACATGAAGATATTACAGAAAAGTAAATGGAGCAATAAAAGACAAAGAAATAAGAAAGATCAATTTAACAGCACTCATAGCACTTTACAAGTTAATGTACATATTATGTACAGCTTACAGTACTAACATCTGTATAAAAGTTTTCACACTCCAGCTATAAAACATTCTAGAAAACCTGTTGAGTCTAATTAAGAAGACAAAACATTCAAAAATATAATGAATGCGATGCTTCTTGTACTTTCAGAATCTCTAGCAAAAACGTTATGTCACCGTCATGTGTCCTAAACCCTTGAGCAACATACGTAATAACTGCTAAAGAATTCTGCTTGTTTAGCTTTCACATGAACAAATTGAATACAACACTAAACGAAGGTCACTCATGGAATATCTTTTTACTTATATAGAAAAAAAATTATCACAATGGCTCAGCACAGTACGAGTTCCAACAATGAACTGCAATAACTAAATGGTAGTGTAAAGTGACAGCAAAACTACTGCCTCTACACTGTTTATTTCAGCCTTAGTCATCCTCCAAGTCATATCATCATTTTTCAATACAGTATTTTTTCCATTACTTAAAATCTAATTACACTTTTCCAGATATACAGTAAGACATCTTATGCAGAAGCTCTCCAAATGTTATGACCTCATCATATTTTGGCATAACTTCCATTATGTTAATTTTCTACACACACAATCCCTCAGTTTATCATTCCACTTCATCATAAGCTTTTGCCTGAATGTACTTCCTTTTTATTTATGCTGAAGGCTCCTTCAGTTACTCTTATAGATCCATCCTCTCCATACTTCAGACTTAAACATTATAAAAAATGGAAGAAATATTTACTTTGGTAAGATGCTGAAAACAACTTATAGATTTAAACAAAAATCATAACAATGAATTTGTTAAAGTTAGCAGAACTCTCTCCCACATACAGCAATCACTCACAAGTATTTTAAGTTAAATAATGCTAGGCCTGGTGTAGTTCTCAGAGGGGATTTGAACAGTATTCCTCTTGTAATCTAAAGTATGTTAGGTTACATAATGATAGGCCTGGCTTAGTTCTCATGGGAGGATTTGAATAGTATTCCTCTTGTAAAACATCAGATTTTTGTTAAAAGAAACACAAAATCCCTCTCTTCCCCAGAAAAACCTAAAACAACATAATCTAATCCAATTGAAAGTGATCACAGCAAGTACAATTGCAAGAATTCTACTTAACTAGGCCACTATTGTTACTTAAACAGATAATTTGTATCTCTTGATTAATGTTGTTACTTAATTGGCTCAATACTGATGAATGTAGTCACCTGAATGGTTGCCTACATTTGTCAGTGTCATCATGGACCTTAACTGGTTTATGCATGTTGTCACTCCTGCCTATGCATTTCATTTACATACTCATGATAAAGCACTTAAGATCTGCATAATAATTTGTAATGTAACATCATTATTAGCTCATTCTGCATGTGGATTTCTTTTGAACATGTACTTGGTATGTATGCCAAATCCCAAAAAAAATTTTTGCTGGGTTTCACTGGTTGAGAGCTGTCCCCTCTGTAGGAAAAAGTTAGTGCAATGCAAAAAGAAAAAAAGGGAGGGGGAGGTGGGGAGATTTCAAGATTTCAAGAGATCCAAAGAAAAAGCACATGCCTCATACTTTATCTTGGTACTTCAACTCTAACTCATTGGACACTCCTTTCATTTAATTTCTCATGCTGTCAACTCTCCTAATTTGAATCAACTTAAAAAGTAATCTCATCAGTTATCTGCAGTCTGTTGAGCCTTTATACAGCCAAAAATTAACATTTTTCTAACATCTATGAGTATGGACTCCATCACTGGTCCCATGACTGATCATTCTAAACATTATTGTGGTTTGACTGTGGATCAGCTACTGGGGTTTTGATGGTTAGCTAAGGGAGCCATCTTACTGTACATATGGAAAAAGCATAGAAAATATAGGCAGTTAGATATAAAGTAAACAAAAGCATTCCCTGATACAGTGCCTTTCACTGTTTTTCATGTTTAATCTTTATTTTTTCCTAATGCAAGTCAGCCACTGAGCAAGGAAATAAGAAAGACCTACTCTTTGTTGAAATAATAAGTAAACTCCCATACTAAAATGTAGGTAATCCTAACATCTCTTTCAAAGGATGGTATTACCTTATGTGAACCACTAATTGCTACTACTACTAGGGGAATAAAACTTATGAATAAAGGTTATATATAAAATCTAATCTGGATGTAGTGAACACACCCAGTCTATTCATTCCCTACTCTACACTCACTTCAGCAACACCCTAAAGCTTGTGTCTTCATTTCACATCCATTTTTTCAATGTAATTATCTAATTTCTGTAATACCTACTTGTACATTACAGGAAAGAAGTTCTACACACTTGCGGATTGATCTTGAATTTTCTCATCAATCACCCTTTTAAACTTATTATTCAGTATATTCCACTCATCCACTGTTGTTCTATTGTACTATAACAGTAGTTCTTTACGTATATTCCAGTAATTCTTTACATATTTTCCAGTACATCTGTTTAATTTCAAGTTATGGTCTTTAACTGTTCCATCTTTGGATGTTTTGAAGAACTTCACTGTTGTTATAATCAAACAGGTTTTAAAACTTAAAGTTGGAGATCAGGTCATCCCCTACTCTTCTCTCTGCCACAATGGACAAATATATAGCCTCTAGCCTATCACTGTAGCCCATCTTAATTCTAGTATCACCTTTGCTACCCTCCCATTGATTCTCTTCAGTAGATCTTTGTACTTTTTCTACCCTTAAATGACAAGCATGGTCCAAAAACTCTTTCCCAGAGTGTGAAAAAAACTCATGGAATGATATAACTTACAAGAGATTATCAGGCTCCCCCTTCAGTGTCACTGAGCTTTAGAACATACTTCTCTTCTGCCAACTTTATCCATTTACATTTTCCGGAGCAGGAAGGCAAGGTAAGGTTCCCTTCCAAGAGATCCTTTTGAAATACTCTACTCTCAACCTTGCTCTAGAACTGGTCCTTTTTCCTGTTGACATTATGGGGCATGCCATGCATAGGGATTCCAGCTGGTTAAAGACATCATTATATCTTTTATTGTCAGCATTAAGGAAGAAAAACATCATTTTTCTAAAGATGCCATTATCATTTTGGTTGATGAAATTGATATTTCAATAACTTTGGATGGGGTAATATTTAGGTTTTCATATAAAGCAACCTACCTTCATTCCTTTCCACAGAAATAATTAGTTTTATGTCTGATGAGCTCTAAATGTAGTAAGATGCATTGTCAAACTATTCAAAATGAAGCAAAAGGGACTACAAAGTTTAAGATTCATTTTGCTTAGGGAAAGTTTTAGAAGTATTTCAACTTATCTAAATCTTATCAAGAATTAACAAAAGGAGTAAAAAGACCCTCATTGTATAAGTGTTAAACTAAAAGGATAAATTGGCTGGCTGCATTTTAATCCCAGCCCCATCATCAGGTTTTCTTGATTCCTTTCAAAAAACAACTATATTATTGCCTTATGAATGTTTGGAGAGACATTCTGCTGTCAATGGGGAAAGAGGAAAGCTTAACCTTCAAATTTATCCAGCCTCCGTTTCCTTGAGCAAAAGAACAAGATATCTAGCTTATTTTAAAAGAGGTTTGTTTTCTCTTCCTAGCAGTTCGTGAAATCTGAATCAGCCAAAGTTAACAAATAAAATTTTTTTTTGTCCAAGCTAGATTTCCTGGAAGATGAGGTTTTCTCCTGTGTAATACTCAGCCTACTAATTTCAGAAACACCTACTGCTCCTCTGCAATTACTAGGTCCCCTTGTTGTGTTTCTCAGTCTGTGTTTGCATTTCAGATGAAAACACAGAACCAAAGCCTCTTGGTCCCACAGGTAAGAAGCCAACTCTAGTTGATTCTTCCTCTCTTTGTGACTCTCTCTTTGCATAAGAGCCAACAGATAAGCTAAAAACAAATGGAGCTCAAATCAAGTATTCAATCTCCAAAGGCATTTTCATACCAAACCTTTCATTCCCTAATCTCAAAAATATCTGAGACAGTAGAACAGAATTCTGTCTCTCCCTCTAGGTGCTACAGAGTTTCCTTTCAGTAAATTTTTCATGGCAAAAGACAAGAACACAAAGATCAGGACAGTCCTTTAAAACAGTCCAGAGGCAAGGAGGATCTCCTCTTCTCCATAAGAAACCCTCTCCAGAAAATCCTCAGTGCACATATCTTTTTGTTGGTTTTGGAAAATTTTCTTGTTTGTCGCAGGTTTGGTCAAAAGAGGTCTGGGTAAACAAAGTTTTCAAAAGAGGTCTAATACAGTCCCAGGTCACTCTTCCAACAATTTCCCACATCTAATCAGGTTAGTGCCTGACAAAAATTTTTCACCTTTTACATCAGTAATATGACTATCAAAGTCTCCACAAAAAAAAAAAAAAAAAACTCAACTGTTTGATTCTAAGTAGATTCATTGTCACTGTGTTTATGGATGGCCACCATCAACAAGTAAAACATATCCTGGAAACATTCCTGGTTACTAAGCTTCAAGTTACTGGATGCATTTGGGTGTCCATATCTACCTCAACTTCTTTCCCATTCCCTTCTCCAGGATCAGAAAGTACTGAAGCTTTACCATAGAAAGGAAGACTTGGCAGCTCATGGCCCCCCCATGTCGTCTGGCGTAAGCCTTGTATCACTGTTTTCCACCACAAAAGTAAAAACCATCGTCTCTTCCTTTTTTTCTCTCCAGAGGTGTGAACATTCTGAAAATTTAAAATAAAGTACAGCTCATTACAACACAAGACTCTCATTCCTCCATAAGTGGGGTTTTCTGGTAAATCAAAGTTGCATCACATACTAGTACAATGGTTCACTCAGTATGGCCTATTAAGATGTATGTCCCAATGTCAAGTTGGCTTGCCCATAGATTTCTTTCTCTTTCTCACCAGACTTTCTCTTTTACTGTTCTCAAAAAAGCCTCAAGACAACAATTATCCACTCTCTGGATCTTTGCACATGGAGAATCATCTCCATCACAGGTTGGGGTTGTAATTCACACAGGTGGTTATGTAGATGTAGGGCACTGAAAATTGAAGACTCTTCCTTTTCACATATACTTAAAGAAACTTATCAAAATAATTCTTTAGATGCCAGCCTAATCCCGGAGGAAAGAGAATTTATTTCTTCACAGACAGCCCTACAGTAGTTTGGTACATTTACAACAAAATAATGATGTGCCAGTCTTTGCTTCTCTTGGACACCACAGAGGTGATTTTCTTTTTAACAAGGGACCTCTGTCTTATACTGTCAGCTATAGACGTTAAAGACAGGATTTTCACTCCCAAAATCATAAATGCTTTTCCCTTGTCTCTTCTTTTTCCCTTTTGTTAACCTCTCTATATTTCAATGAAGGCCTGTCCGTGAATTGGACTCTTGCCTATAACTGGAGACTCCAATGTAAAGAACGTAAATACCTTCGAGATGTATGCAACATGTAGGCAGAATTTCTTCCCAGGTTTACTTCTCTCTCCTCAAGAGTGTTTCACCTTAAGCTTCTTTGCCTTCTGGTGTTCATGTCTTTATTAAGAGATATTAAATGGGGAAGCACCTGACTGGCTCAACCATCTGGTGTTCATGTCTTAATAAGAGCTAGTAAATAGGGAAAGCATCTGAGTGGCTAAGCATGACTAGCACAGTATCACATTACTGTACATACACATATTATTGATCTGCAGACAGGACTCACCAGTAACATTCTATAATTTGCCAATAAAACAATATTAGGATATAAAGCCCCAACAAAGGAAAACTGTTTAAAATTCAAAGTGATTATGACACATTGATGCAATGATAAGAGATATGGAAACGGACTTCACTGAAGACAAATGCAAAGTGATATATTTTGGTGAAATCAGTAAAGACCTGTTTGTAACAAAGTGAAAAGAATATTATGGAGTAGTGGTTAGCATTCCTGGCCTTCACGCATTCATGGGCCACCCAGGGTCGAGCACATAGGTTCAAATCCTGGTTGCAGCAGTTGGTCCACAGACAGCCCAGCTGATCATCCACCCCAAGAGGTTGTTCAGTAAAATAGATACCTGACTCAGGCTAGGGTATATATACATATATATCTATTTATATTTATTATACATGATCACTGTTTCCTGCATCAGCGAGGTAGTGCCTGGAAAAAGATGAAGAAAGACTCAATCACTCATAAACACACGTGTATTGCACCGAAACCACAGTTCCCTGTCCACATCCAGGCCCCACAGACTATTCCTTGGTTTACCCCAGACGTTTCACATGCCCTGGTTCAGTCCATTGACTGCACGTCGACCCCAGAATACCACATCGTTCCATTTCACTCTATTTTGTGCACACCTTTCACCCTCCTGCATGTCCAGGCCCCGACCACTCAAAATCCCTTTCACTGCATCCTTCCACCTCCAATTTGGTTTCCCACTTCTCCTTGTTCCCTCCACCTCTGAAACATATATCTTCTTTGTCAAC
>JAYMFT010327722.1:0-23329 GCA_038088735.1 Panulirus argus
CAAGGTATGATTAGGTGTGTGGTGCTTGTAAGAAGAAGATGGCAGGACTAGCCCGGTAGTCCCGTTTTGATGAGACAGGAAGTAAAACCAGCAATCCTGACATGGAGAGTGTAGGATGGTTCCGGGCACCACTTTAACGCTCCCCAGTCAGGACCGTAGTACCACAGTGGGCGGCTGTTATCAGCAATCTACTACCTAATGGCTTACTCCAAGGGTAGGAGACGGGATAACATTAACATATAATCAACAAGTATGACGAAAATAAAGCAGCTGACGTCAGCTATGTAGATTTTCAAAATGCATTCGATAAGGTTCCGCATCAAAGGTTACTTCGCAAAATTTAGTCACATGGCACTAATGGGGCTGTACTTCGGACTGGCCATAAACAGAGTTATTATTAAAGATAAAGCCTATATTGTTAGATATAACAGGCGACTCCCACAAGGATCAGTTTTGGGACCGGTTCTCTTTCTAATATATATTAATGATATTGATAATGGGCTGCATTGCAAGATATCAAAATTCGCTGATGATACAAAGCTGGGAAATAAATCTACAAATGAACTTCAAAGACAAGCTGATAGACTGGCCTAATAAGTGGCAAATGAATATCAATATCGATAAGTGCAAATTCTTACAGTATAAATTCTGTTGACGTGCAAAAAGCAAATGAGAAAAAAGACGTGTGTAATGATCTCAGGTGACCTAAAATCATGCAACCAGTGCCCAGAAGCAGTGAAAAGAGTGAAGAAATTTTTTGGTTTCATAGGTAGATCCTTCGAATTTAAGTCCAGGGAAATCATCCTTACTCTTTACAAATTGCTGGTTCGTCCCCATCTTGAATACTGTGTTCAGTTTTGGTTGCCCTACCTTAAAAAAAAAAAGACAAACAGTATGGAGAGAGCACAGCGTTGAACAACAAAGATTATTCCCTGGCTGATAAGCAAAACTTACGAAAGCAAGATTACACGACTTGAATCTATTTAGCTTAGAAAAGAGAGGCTAAGAGGTGCTCTGACACAAGTATTCAAAATTATCAAAGGCCTTGATAATCTTGATCTATCAAGTTACTTGAGACTTGATTCGTCTGATTTCACTAGTGGTAATGGATACAGACCCATGGGCAAACGTATTACCTTGAATAAGGAGTTTTTTTTTTTTTCAACAGGATTGTTAACGTATGGAACAATTTGCTAATTAAAGTGGCTGTATTCAAAACTATAGATACTTTTAAGAATAGACTTGATAACTATTTCGATTCAAGTCCACGACTTACATTATCTGCGCCTCCTTAGACACAATGACAATTTGCAGGTTATCCTTTTTGAATTCTCTGTATACATTCCAACTTTTACCACACAAATCTGCGGGTGTCTGATATCTACCACTATCACAAACAGCACCGAACTGAACCAGTGGTCTGTCGGTGTTTGAATCCTTTGTATTTTTGTTTACTTCCTAACCAAACATACAAACCGGTAATGAAGTCAGTTCAGAACATGCCTCAGTTATATACACATTTCCTATGGTCAACACTTCTTTCAAAGATATATCTATACAAACACTTTCTATCCCTTGTACTTGGCTCGGGTTTTCAATTAGTTGAGCAGGTATAGTACTTTTAACGGTCGATGAAACTCCTGTTATTTGTTCATCAGAACAATAAAATCCCTTATGTTCTGCTTATGCTGACCGCCTTTCATATTCCTGATCCCCTGAAGAGTAATAATGCCAAACTTATTTTTAAGGATGAATTAGTGTGCAGCTGTAACTCTCGTAAACCATGAACACTCCATTTCGTTGATTCAAGCCTAACTCGCTCCATTATTATGGATAGTAATTCTATACCTCCTAACCAAATGCTTGTAAAGTATCTTACTTCCTTATCATTGTCTTTCCACACTGCCAACACCTTTGTAAAACTCAGTTATTATTTCCTGCGCTACACATTTTCCTTTTCTTCCCTTTAATGATTACTTTCTTGTATCTTTACCTCTTCATTATCCTCTTTCCTGTCTAATTCTGCTTTATTCACAGCTTTGTACTCCAATTCTGTATTTATCACTTTTTTTTTTTTCTGATCCAAATTTTACAAAAGCTGAAACATTTTACGCACCTCTCCCCTCAGGGAATTCCGTGCATAGCTTTATCACTAACCTAAAGTTCTGCATCATTACTCTCACCTGTCATTTGTTTACCATCCTAGTTGTTCTTGGAATCAACAACCCTTCCAGCCGTAGGCAAAGCTGTGTTGCCGTTTTGTGGAATTTCGTCTGCTAACGTGGAAAAATGATGACATCTGGCAACTACTCGTGGATAATCTTCACCTTGCAATTCCATGTTTTATTATGTAAATAAAGTTATTAAAAGTATACTAGATTTAAATTCAAATAAGTGTTATTAGAATACTGATTATGTGTCGCAATTATTTTATATCGAATTAGTTACGTGGAGACATATATGTCAGCGAAAATAACTCTACACTTGAACTCAAGAATCGTTCTTGCAATCAAATCAAAAATGCATAAGATTAGTTTATGCTATTTTGTCGTAGTAATCCCTTATGAATAACAAGTACGGTAAATAACTTTACTTAAGTTCATTTTTGAATCCCGATTAAATTCTAGATAAGAATACAAGGGACATAATACCAACATTATTGCCTTTTGTGGAAATTATAGCCAGCATTTATAAAGGTAACACCCAAGTTTTTGTGAGGATTTGAATTTAGCGCGCTGGTTGGAGGCTCGGTGGCTAGCCGCAGGGCACGCAAGTCGACGGGCATTGTTGACGAAAGGCGACTTCGAAAGGATAATACTTGTGTTCGCGAGGACGGGACTGCCGAGTTTGCAGGTATGTCAAGGCTGTCGGTGTTAACTGGGTGATGCAGGAAAGCATATAGGTTGTGCTGATGTTCTTATAATAAAGCAAGGAAGTCTGTTACTTACGGAAATCGGGTTTGCAGGAGTTTCTGAGAGGAGCCGCGTGGGGAGGAGACTTCTGGCGACTGCGTTGGCCTTGAGAGGAGGCTGTGAGCGTGCCTCCCGTACGACCCTCTCAGTTCGACTGGCCTGTGCTATGTGAAATATTGACTATCAACGTCAGTGGGTGCCCGTTGGTACGGAAGGGCTGGAGGTTGGTGTATGTCCACTGCGCCAGGTGGTTGCGAGAAAACTACCCATCCTTGGCTGGACGGCAAGGGGAGTTGGTAGCATGCCTTGTTCAGGAGAGGTACCCTAAATGGGCTAAGTAACGGTATGGTAACCAGATTGTGGATGGTGTGAGCCGAATGGGGAGAGGCTTGATAGGTGCTGTGTAGGGAAAAAAATCCAGGGAGTGCTTTGATAAGTACATGTTGGTAGTGTTAACCCATATACTGTAGTAAAATATCTCTGTGAGAAGAAAAGTGCTTCTATTTGGAGTTAATTTCTTTATTTTATGTAAATATCTTCTGTGAACATTTAAGGTAAAATGTTTTTGTTTAGAGAAATTTCTTACTGTAGTGTTGGCAATGGCTGTAAACTAAAGTTTTGTAAACCCTACCCATTGTTTGTACACCCCAGCAGGAGATTCTCTGTATTGAGTGCTAAAGGTGAGCCCTAAGGCTGAGGAGGACAGCTTAAGCCCAGCTCATTTTAGAATTGGTAGCAGAGCGTGGTTGATTACGCCCTTTTGGACAGTATCAGTAGAAACTCCTGCTTGGATCCAGTTGGCGGCAGAGTCATGGATGATTTTGTGCCCCCACCAGAGTGGGAGGATCAAGAGGTAAGTGGGGACAAAGTAAAGAGAGAGGAGAATCAGGGGTTAGGTGTAACAGGAGGGACTGTGGAGCAACTCTTCACATATAATAGGCAGTTAGCAGAGGCTGTAAGTAACTTGTGTCATCCCAGGAGCATAGTGTGGTCTCGGCCAGTCCCTAAGCTTGAAACATTTTCCGGAAGGCTGAGGAGGGCCAGTAAGTTAGATGAGTGGGTAAGAGATGCTGAGGAGAAAATGGGACAAGTGGGGTTGATCGGACGGGAGGCTGTGACATATCTGAGGGGATTTTTGGAAGGGGCCGCACTTACTACGGTACAGAACAGCCGAGTGGACTCAGTGCCTGCACTATTTGATTGTTTGGAGGTTGTGATCCATTGGTTATTGATATCTTAAATATCACAACAGGAAGGTATTAGTAGGGAGGAGAGTGTTTGGGAGAGACTGTTTGGAGCATGAATTTGTTGGAGGTGAAATTAGAATGATGGAAATGGAAAAGGGTGTTTGGGAGGGGTGAGTATTGTTGAGTAAGCGGGAAGCTAAGATTGAGATTAGGAGGAGGATGTTGGAGAGGGATATTGTTTGTGAAGAGATTCTGCAGAAATGTCAGGGCTAGCAAATATTGTTCAATGCTAAAAAGGAAAGAGATGAAGAGGGAAGAAAGAGGGTGTTGCTGAGGGAGGAGAATGTTGGGAGGGAAATGGTGCTTGGGAGGAAGGTGGCTGTTGGAGAGGTAGACGGTTGGAAAGAGAGTTTTAGGGAGGGAGGGTGGTGCTGGGAGGGACAGAGAGTTTTGGAGAAGGAAGGGTGGTCATGAGGGAGAAGTGAAAGGTAATGAGGAGAGTGCTGGGGAGTGACAGTGTGTTTGAGCAGCGATTGTTAATACAGAAAGTGATGTATTTTTGATAACAAACCTTAACCTCCTGACTGTGTTTTGCTCTGGAGCCTACACCATTCCCCTTAACATGCAGATACATTACTCAGTTTGATTCTTATGTCTGTGCCAGTTTAAACCTTTGGCCACAATAACGAATTCAAATCAAAGTACAGATCACTACAAAAAGTGATAAAAGTCACTGACTTCTGAAAAACAATTTGAACAGCCTACACAGTTGGCCAATACCTCCCTGATCAAAATATGGTCGCGGGAACCCAGATTATCTTGCTCTTTGCTTGTACTCATGCTTAAACCTCCCTGCCACAACAATGACCGATTCACTACCTCACGCCAACTTAATATTGATTTATTGATCATTTTACTTCTTTATTGTAGTATAAACCATAACTTAGGTTTTCTATTAATCTCATACGAACAGTACTTGCAACCAGTAGGTGATGTCATCTATCCATGCCAATGACTCATATAGCAGCTGACACCACAGTTCCCATCCATGTAGCATTTCATTAATCATTTATTCTTGTCTTCCATGTTTTTGCCCTGATTTGGGTAAGTTATGTATGTTAAAGTGTAAAGATATGCAATGTAAATGTATGTTATGTATCTCAATCCATAAATATAGATACACAAAGATAATATGTACTGTTTTTGATGAGTGCTTATAAGCTGGCAACACGGGCTGCTTAAGGTCGATATAAATCAGGCACTTAACATTTTTGCATCCTTTATAATGCATTCATTGTTATGAGTGTGTTATGTATCATAATGCACAATACTTGCAATAACAGTATATAATGTTTTTGACAATTGTTCATAAGCTGGCAACTGGGGCTGTTTAGTATCCCATGAAATACAGCACTTCTAATTTTCTTCTACAGCCTTTATAATTAATTCAACATTAAAAGTGTAAGGAGCAAGAAATCTGTTACACTTGAGGAAGTTTATGCCATTCTACAGGCATCAAGCCACATATACTATTTTAGTCTTCATTTATTTTCCCCACTACCAAATGTTGTTTGTACGATAAATCAATACCAAATATGGAAACTTTAGGTTCTGCCTTGATAAAAACGTTATAAAAAAAGGACCAAATAACATGTTCATATTTTACTAGAGAATACAGGAAATGCAGCTACAAATCTATTCCACAGTCAAAGGGTTAACTGAAAGGCCTCTCTGTTATTGCTGGAAAACAAAGTTGTATCAGATATAGACCATACATAAGAGTTATGTATGGAAAACATTTGCTCAGCAACGTAATCCCCCTTATAACATGGTTTTCAATGGTTCATGTAATCCACCACAAGACAAAAAAGATCTGGAGTTTAACCCTATCAGTAAGCAGGGACATGTGGTATAACCTAATAAAAAAAAAGAATATCAGATGGGGCAACCCAGCTGTTTATCTAATGTAAAATGGGGTCTGTATACATGTAACTACATTGTCGCAAGAGGTCACAGTGGTGTGCATGACTTAGTATATGCATGTAACTACATACATGTACAGTACAGGGAGAGAGCTCCAAAATTATGGGGCACCATTTTTTGAACCTTCTTTCCCATCAAGTGGTCTTAACATCTATATGCTGTTGTCATTCACAGTTTCACTGCTTAGTCTATTCCTATCATCTATCACTCTTATGCTAAAGCATTATTTCTTCACATCCTTTGTAATAAGCTTCACTGTCACCAATGTTCAAATTATTCAGAATCTCATCCATGGCATACAAATCTGTAGCCCTCAGCTTCTCAGTGTACCTCAGTTCTCTAAATCTAGGTACAATCTTTGTTGGCCCTCAATGGACCCTCTCAATTAAACCTCTGTGCTTCTTTATGTGCAAAGGTGACAAGTCCTGAGCAGCATAATCCAATTCTGGTCTAATGTATGTTGTGAACAGTATATTAAACATTACCTTATCTATATACTTAAACATTATCCTTATATTTGCCTGTGACTACCTGTCTCCTCTATAATTCTTTTAAGATGGAGCTCTGGTGGCAGGGTAGGCACAATGTCGAACCCTAAGTCTCTTTTGCAGATTCCTATAGCTTATTTCCAGTTAAGTAATAATTATACTGAAGCCTTCTTTCAGTGTGTCCCATCCACATTACTTTGCACTTCTTCATATTAAATTTCATCAACTATGTGTTAGACCAACTTTGGAGATTGTCCAGGTACCTCTGTAAACTGATGCTATCTATCTATATCTCTGATGCCCATTCCCTTTGAGAACTCCCATTAACAGGGTGGCAATAGCCATTCCACACATACTTCCACCATTTCTCTCCTTTTAGTATTCTTCCAATCTATTTCCACATGTCACAGATAGTCTTCCACTCACAGCACCCTCTTTCATTGTACTATCAGACACTCTCCTTATAAATTCCCCATCTTGCATTCTTTCTACATACCCAAACCACCACAAAATATTACATTTCACCCACACTACCACTCCACAATTCATTCCATTTGCATTTCCTGCCATACTACATCTCTCATACACCTCCCTCACTTCCTTCTTTATTCCATCTAGTCATACTAGGTGCTCCTCTCAGGTAGTGCATTTCAACAGCCTGGATTCTTGACCTCTGTGACTCATTTCATGTCCATGTTTCAGCTGCATAGGTCAGGGTTAGGAGTACTGCTGTCTCATAATCCTTTCTTCACTTCCATACTTACACCTCTAACTTTCGTTATTCTATTAAAGAACCCAATGACTTCTACCCTGTACTGCTCTCTCCCTTATCTCTTCTTCCAAATCACCAAACTTAATCAAAACAACTCCTAAACATTTAATCTCTCACCTCTTCCAATCCTTCTCACCCCCCCCCCATACTATAACACAGTTTAGTACACTTTCTTCTTTCATTCTATAAGGATCTGCAAAATCTATACCTTTACTGTTTCCTGTAAAGCACCATTACTTTACTTTTACTTTCACTCATCTTCAGTCATCTATGTTTACACACATCATAAACACACTTAAAACCTTCTGCAACTCCTCTTCACTCTCGGCAAAGAACACAGTATCATCCGCAAACAAGCTTGTCGCTAGCCACCATACCTCACCACCACACTCCATCTCTGCACTCACTTTCTCTAGTTTTCCTTTCATCTTCCTTATCACCCCATCCATATATAAGTTAAAAAGCCATGGTAATATCACACAGACCTGCCTCGCAACCACATGTATACTGAAACTTTCACTCTACTCTTACCAAGAAATGCGAGTGTGACATAAAAGCAGATTACCGTCTATCATTATCTGTATGTATTGTACATTATTTTCAATACCTAAATAATGTTTTGAGCATTATTTGGTATGTTATTTCTTTTAATTACATACCATATAGAGTATTATCTTCTTTTTTTGCTTTTATCTACATGGAAACATGTTACGATATAGAATGTTGTGATATAGCACGAACTTTCTTGGTACCTGTCTCATGCTGTATCTTGACCCATCTGTATTTGTGAGAAAAATGGGTTCCAGGAAGAGTGTAGAATGTATCCCAATTGGTATTGTGTTAAAACAGGTTTGGAGGGAGAGTTAAGGGGCATATCCTGTTGCTATCCCGTAATGGGATTTTGTGAAACATTAACTATAACTGTAAATGTGTACACAAAAACAAATTTCTAGGCTAGGTAATTTTCTGAACCACAGAAATTTGGCTTTACTTTGCCAATTTTTCACCCCACCACCATTAGTGTTTCCAAACCATAGATCACCAGATTAAAGACATACTATAGTAGTTACATTATGAATACTTTTGATAAGATATTGCCAAAAGGCAGGGCAAGCCAGTATTGCAGACTACAGGAAAATATTGAGTTATGACGAATGAATTGTGTGAATTATGTGTAGTCAGGTGTTATGTAGGAGATTAAGAAATTGTATGTTTTTGGTCTAAAAGTCAGCAACCTACAAATGGGTGTGGCAAAAAGAAAAGATAACTGCCTGGGCCAAAGGAGTGACAATTGACAGCCGCTGAAGTGGTTGCTCACTTTGCAATCGTAACTAACCCTCCCAGTGCCCAAGTGGGTAGTATTGGTAATTTACATGTACCTCCCAGGTCAGAGAGAGAGAGAGAAACTCTCTCTACAAATACCTACAAGAAGATTTGGTTATAATGGCAAGGCTAGTATAAAGCACTTACCACATGTATTATTTGATGAATAAAGGTTTTCCTTGCAGCTGCTACCTGTGCTACACCATTGTCTATTACTAGTTCATCTGGGACTGAATGCATCCACATGTCAGTAATCTTTTGAATGTTTAGCTATTTATTAGAAGCATTTTTCTTATTTCTACTAGCAGTATATTGAATAGTTATTCTTGCCTCCTGGTTGGGCTGTCATATATTTTTGTCTCATTTATTTTCAGTATGTTCCACAGTATTTGTGAAGATAAAATAACTTTGAACTTTCCTGGATACATTACATATATACACTTCTTCCATTCACTACCTCTTCTCTCTTTACCAAACCGCTCTCCATACCACCCCGACGAAAACACCCTGTATCTGCCACTCTTATCATCAAACGTGTGTCTGTCTGTCTGTCTGTCTGTCAATATGGTCACTTGTATGTAGCGGTTAGCCCTCCTGACTGTGATGCATTCACAGGCCGCCAAGGGTCAAGCACATAGATTCAAATCTTGGTTGCAACAGTTAGTCCACGGTCAACCCAGTAGTTCATCCACCCCAAGGGGTTGGTCGATAAAATGGGTATATTCATTTATTCATTTATCATACTTGATTGCTGTTTCCTGTGGCAGCGAGATAGCGTCAGGAAACAGACGAAGAAAGACCCATCCTCCCACATACACACATATATAAATACATGCACATATATGCACAGTACATAAATATACATACATACATACATACATACATACACATACACATGCATATACACATATACACATGTACATATTCACACTTGCTCGCCCCCAACCACTCCTGATGCCACCCTGAGTTAATAGGATGGTCTTGATTTGGGCCACAGCTGCCCATGCCATCAAAGATAACATAAAAAAAATGTAATTTCCTATGTGATGTATGATCATGTACCTCTGGGCAAGTTGCTGCAAGCAATGCTTAACCTGTATATTTACCCTGTGTGACTCTGCTGCCAGTGAGAGGGAGGGCTCAGGTAGTAAAGTAATGGCCCCTCCCATGACCCCTGCAAATTCAAGGCATACTCCTCTGACTATCCTTTATTATGTGACTCTGCCACCAGTGAGAGGAAGGGCACAGGTGTTTGTGTAATGGCTCCTCCCAATACCCCAGCTAACTCAAGGAATATCCTATCCCCTACCCTTGCAGCAACCCATTAGGTAGCAGGCTGTTGACAGCAGCTACCCAGGGTGGTACTACCATCCTGACTGAGGAGCATTACACTTTCCATGTTAGGACTGTTGGTCTTACTTTCTGTTTCATTAAAGAGGAACTACCAGGATAGTCCTGCCATCTTCTCCTTACAAGCACCATACACCTACTCCAACCTTGCCTTTTTTTTTTCTTTTTTCTTTTTTTTCATGCACATACTCTTGCAAACTCCTGTCCACTCAAACATTTTTAAGTATTATCATGATAGAGTCCAACAGATCTATGCCCCATAGTCCCTGGTATCATGGGGTCCTAATAATCTCCGGGTTTCCACCTGTCTCTACTGCCAATGAGAGGGATGGCTCTGTCAGAAGTAGTAGTACCGGCCCTTCCCACGACCTTTCCCTTTCAGTTAAACCTTCTTTTTCTATTCACTATACCAACATTCATGGTTTCTCCCGTAAACTCTCCTCTGCTGAACACTATCTGTCTAGTACCTCCATTAATACCTTACTTCTCTCTGAGAGACAGTTGTGTAATGTTATTCACACTAGTCCCTTCTTCATATCTAACTATAATCTCCACTCATGATTCCAGTTCAAAGGTGGTGTTTGTGCTCATTACAACTTCAACACACCTGTTGCATGCCTCGAGGACCTTGACTCCCCAAACTTTGATGTTACGTGGCTCAAGGTCTGTCTCCCAACTACTACACTTTTCCTCTGTTTCACCTAATGCTCCCCTAATTCTTCAAATTTCATATCTTTCTTTGACTATCTAAACTCCTGCCATGAGACTGTAACATCCTCTCACCCACAAGCAAGACCCTCTACCTCAGGGACTTCAACATTCACCATAAGGAATGGTTGAATTCCTCCCATATGGATGATGGAGGGATTGAAGCCCTCACATTCTCTGTTCTCAGTGATTTAGCACAAACTATCTCCCACCCTACCCATATTCCTAATGGCTGGGACCACTCTCCTAATATTCTAGATCAGTTCACTTCTAGTCCATCCCACTGAAAGTACACAATCTCACCCCTAATTGGTTTATCTGATCACACTCTCATAAATGTATCTATCTAATGGCACCTCCCCCTTCAGCTGCCCCTTCTAAGCATAAACACTGGCACCTTAACAAAGGCTGACAGGAATAACTTACAAAACTTCATCTCTGACCTTCCTTGGGTAAATCACTGTCTCTTATGTGGTGATGCTTTGTCTCCGCCAAATGCATAGCAGAGGTTATCCTTGCGGGAATGGAAGTATCTATCCCTTCTTCCTTCAAGACAACTTCTTCATCCAGTCCATGGTTCAACCGCCTGTTTTAAGGTCATTTAGGCAAGGGATCAGGCGTATCGGGCTTGGAAAAACTCTCTTTCTTCTAGCTCCCATTCAGCTTTTATCAATGTCCGTAATCACTGCAAACACGTTATCCATGAGGCAAGCGTTCCTTTATTCAGAGGAAGTGCAATAACCTATCCTTGTCATCCACTGATACATCTTTCTGGTCTTTAGCTACAGGCATCTCTAACAACTTATGTCTCCCTACCTTTTCTTCACTTTTCCAATCTGGCAGTACTATAGCCATCTCTGCCATAGACAAAGCAACTCTCTTTGGTACCTATTTCTCCTCTAACTCCGCCTTGGATAACTCTAACACTTCTACACCCCCTGATGCTCCTCTTACTAATCCTATGCCCTTCCCTATAATCTCTTTTCATACTGTCTAAAAAGGGCATCTCTCTCTGAACACAAGCAAGGCTTATGGTTCTAAAGGTATCCATCCCTATGTAGTGAAAGAGTGTACCTCTGAACTTGCACCTGTGCTTGCTCATCTGTTCTGTTTCTGTTTAAAAAACAAAACTTTTCCTTCTCCCTAAAAGCATGCATTGATACATCCCATCCCTAAGAAGGGTGACTGTTCTGACTCCTCTAACTATCATCCTATTGCTTTGACATCTACCTTTTCCAAAGTCTTTAAATCCCTTCTCGACTCCCATGTCCTCAGACACCTTGAAACTCACAGTCTTCTCTCTGATCTCCAGTGTGGCTTCCATATGGCGAGATGCACTGGTGATACTCTCTCTTATCTTACTTATATCTGGTCGTCATCCCTGAAAGATTCTGAGAATTCTGATGTAGAAGCCCTTGACATCTCCAAAGCTTTTGACAAGGTGTGGCATCGAGATCTCACCTCTAACCTCCCCTCTTTTGGCTTCCCTCCCTCACTTTATTTCTTCATATCTAGCTTCCACTTTAGCCAATCTAATTTTGCTGCTGTTGATGGATCAGCCTCCCCTCTTCTCCATCAACAGTGGTGTTCCTGAAGGTTCTATCTTATCCCCTACACTTTTTTCCCTTTTTTTTTTTTCAACAATTTCCTCTCCTCTACAATTAATCAAATGCACTCATATGCTGATGACTCAACATGACATTCATTCACATCCTTCAATTCTGCTCCCTCTTCTCTCAGTCAATCTGCTTCTTGTCTTAACACAGCTTCCTCAATAAACTCAGACTTGGACAGGATATCTTAGTGGGGTAGACAAAATCTAGTTAAGTTTAATGCCTCCAAGATCCAGTTTCTACCCATCTCTTTATTGAAACACCTCACAACTTTCATCTTTCCTTTGACGGTTCTGTAATTCCACCACGACTCAATGAACAAACTTGGTATTACGTTACCATCCACAATTTCTTGGAAAACCCACATTATGGGAACAGCTAACTCTGCCTCTTAAGAAACTAGGCATCCTGTTTACACGTCGAAACTTCTTTTCTTCCGAACAGTTACTCCATTTACACAAAGGATTGTTTCGTCCTTTTATGTAGTACTGCTGTCACATTTGGGGTGGTTCTAGCTCTGTTTCCTTACTTGACAGAGGTGAGTCAAAAGCAGTCCGACTTATAAACTGTCCCAAGCTAACTTCCAATTTTGACCATCTTGCCCTACACAACAATGTTGGTTCACTTTCCTTCTTCTATAGATATTAGTTTGGTTTCTGCCCCTGAAAGCTGGCTGCTTGTATGCCCCCACCTCTAGCTAGACCATGCAATACTCAGCAAGCTGCTGCATCACATTATTATTGTGTGCCATCAGCAACTCAGGGGTGAGCCTTTTTCATATCTGCTTCTTTCCCTACATGTCAAAGCTTTGGAACTCTCTACCTGACCATGTCTTTCCCAATAACTATGACCTTGCACATTTCAAAAGACAAGTCTTTAATTTTCTCAAAAATTCATAAATACTTTCCCTTGTCTTTTCTTTTTCTGCTTCATAATTCTTTATATTTCAATCAAGGGCTGGCCTTGATGTGGACTTTTGTGCGTGACTGGAGCCTTCAACATAAAAAAAAAAGACGGAATGAGAACTATAGCAATTACTAACCAGATTATGTCTACCACAGAAAGCCACCTGACCAGTGGTATTCATTTTCAGCAAGAGAACCAAATAGGGAAAGTTCTGGCATAATTGGAATACTGTGATAGGAAAATCACACAACATGATTGGGATAAAAAACACCTCTTTTAAAAATGGAAATAAAGTAACTTCACAACAGAAATTAAAAAAGATGAAGAAAAACTCAACAACAAAAAATCAGCAGAGCAATAATAAAGAGAATGAGAATCCTAGGAAGATAATGTTCATAACATACAGTCTCATAAGTGAGAACTCTGGAATCAAAGTTAAATACATCAATGAATACACAAAAGATAACTTATTGGCTCAATGAAAAAGGAAAGATGTTGCAAATCTGGGAAAATATAAATGTTCAGAGCAGACAGAACCAAATTAAAATAATGGGGCATAGCAATATATGTCCATGATAGTTTAGAGGGAAAACAGATAAAAAAATATGAGTTACAATAAATGTGAACTACTTACAGTGATGATCCCAGCTATAAACACAATATGTTTAGCATCATAAATGTTACCAAAAACAAGACTGAATGCCTTTAGAATACTTCTAACAAAAGTTGATGAAATTTTGAAAGGATTAGATGAACCTGACCTAATAATAATATGGACTGGTGACTTTAAATTACATTTTATTGGTTGGCAGGAAAGAGGAGTAGATTATGCATGCAGGTAAAATTACAAAGGAAAGAACAGTGGATCAGCACATGTAAGCAAACAGCTCTACAGATTAATTAATTTATGTGATTCATTCAGCCTTTTAAGGTGCACCAAAAACTGACAAGAGGGAGCAACACAATAAACCTTATTAATACAAATGATATAGCACTGTTTTCAGATTCGGAGGTAAATATTTAAGTCTATCAGATCATGATAACAAAGAAATTACAACAGCAAATAAAATGGAAATGAATGATTGTGAACATGAGACAAGAACAGTAATAAAAGACAATGAAAGGGTTGCATGATATAAATTTTCACAAAGACAAATCAGACTGGAAAAAGACTGAAGAGATTATAAGCACAAAAGGGAATGGGATCATCAGAAACAATGACCTGGTGACACATATAAAAACATGCTGTGAGAGATTATGCCAAATAATTAATGAACAGATAACAAAGAAAAAGTAAACATGCACAAAAAGGAAAATACCTTAGGAAAGAAAACTGTGGATGAGGGAAAAATAAAAGAGGATAACAATGAAAGAAACATGAATAAGAAAACTAGATTATAAGATAAAGAATGTAGATGTAGAAATACTGAAATCCCACAGTACAAAAAATGAATAAAGAAAAACTTATCCAGATAAATGAAAAGTCCAAAGTTACTTTTTACATACATGAACAAAGAAAAAGCAAGAAAACAGAGATTCAGCCATTTAAGGTAGAAGATAGATACAAATATGACCCCACAGAAATATGCAGGACACACACTGAACAATATAAATCAGTATTCAGCTCAAAATGTAAGAAGAAATGCGAAGATCAACTGTTTAACCAACATGAAAATGTGTTCATAAATACTGAAATAATGGAAGATGATGAAATAAAAATGATTGATCAGCTCGAGAACATTCAGTTCCAGGACCAGATGGAATCCTGGCCTTATTCCTCAGAAAACAAAAACTGCAACAGAGAAATCAATAAAGTTTTTACTGAGGCTAAACCCGGATGAGGGCAAAATTGCAGTCATTCACAAATTGGCATATGTAACACCAATACACAGAGGAGGATCTAAGCTAATACCAAAACAACACAGACCAGTTGGCTTGACTTCAAATGTAATAAAAGTTTCAGAAGATTGATAAAAGGTTATATATTAAACCATCTAATCAAGAATAGTTACAGAAATGAAGGCCAACAAAAAAGTAAAGCATAAGATTAAAGAACTTTTAACAGACAGAAAGTTCAAAGCGGTAGCAAAAGGAACCATGTCTGGAGGAAGATGTCCTTTCTGGGGTACCACAGGGAATAGTGTTAACCTCAGTACTCTTTTAAATAATGATATCAGACATCAGCAGTGAATTAAGAGAAAACATAGTAAGGAGCTTTGCTGATGACACCAGAGTAGTGTCATCAGAGTATGCAAAATGATTAGATCTGAAACTGATCAGACAGGTGGAGGAAGTTTATGTTATGTATCCTAATGTATCATATTATGTCTCATGTAATGTTAATATATGATGTATTACACTCATCTCCCTCTCGTTTTGACGAGCATCACGCACTCTGTCGGCAGAAGTGATATGTTCTCAAGCAAATGACACTCTCCCTCGTGTCTCAACAATCTCGCTTGCATATCTTCTTTGTTTGTGAATAAAATTAGTATCACGTCTTCAACAGCATCCTTGTTTCACCATTCCTACATGGTGCATCGAGTTGGATCAAGGAATGGTGTAAAAAGACTGAAACAGTGATACATGATATTGCTAATCACCATAGAATGCCATAACTGCCCATGGTGCCCATCTTCATGTGCTGCTGACCTGAATTGCCAGTGCCATCTGCCTACCCTGAGTGACAGTGACCATCTGTGGCCTGCAGCAACCTACCAACATATCTCTTGCTGTGAATTTGCTAACCCCAAGTTGACACTTTGCCCCTTCCCACCTCAGGACCCTATGTTGTTAACATGTTTTCCCAACACCAGTGAATCGTTGTCCCCACAACCAACTTTGCCATGACTGGCAATCCACTTAAGCAAAGGGAAAGTAGTCATCAGGTCAGTTTAGAGGAAATGGGGGAAGAAGATGTCGCTGGCACATCAGTATTGGAGAGACTGATAGCCATGCGGAGGTGCAACAACAGCCTGCCACTCAGCAGGCTGCCAAGGCAGATGATGAACACCAAAGTTACAAGAACAACTCCTTCAGCAGCAATAGCTCACCACTCAGCAGGCTGCCAAGGCTGACATTGAACACCAAAAGTTGCAAGAACAACTCCTTTAGCAGCAACAGCTTGCCACTCAGCAGGCTGCAGACTAGTGCCAAGAGTTACAAGAACAGCTCCTGTAGCAGCAACAGCATTTTCAAGACCTGATGCAACAGGTGCTGGCCTGTTCCACAGTCGCCAAGCAGAGTATGGACACCACCAGGGATTGGATTCCTAATGCCGTGGAAGGCATGCATCGCCACCAGTTGTGCTAACCACCACCATCCGCACCTCACAAGGTCACATCTAATGCTCCTCTCCACAAATTTAAGCTATGGAGTAGTGCCTGGTCAGACCACGTAGAACCACTACAACTGAAAAGTCAGCCACAATGCACACAACTAGCATACCTCAGGACCTGTCTCACAACTAATAAGAGAGCCACTCTGGCCCATGCCATCAGGGTTACTGTGGACACTGATTTGGGTGTGGAAGACATCCTTTAGCTCATCAAGGCTTACCTCAAGTGCCAAGGCAACATAGTCTTAAGTCAAGTGTGGTTCAATGAACTAAGCCAGCATGAGGGGGAGGCTTTTGACATTTTCTAAGTCGCCCTCAGGAAGCTTGCTGATGATGAAGAGTTTGTGTGAACACTGCATAGATGCCCATCTAGTGACTCCATCACGTCAGGCATCCAGGATCAAGAAACTCGGAAGAAACTACCATCCATCAAACCCTCCATCTGAACTGTATGACACCCTGTCCATGTGCCACAGCGAGGAGTCAGCCTACAACACTGAGGCGGACCTGGCAGGCAAGTCAAAGACTGTTCAAAAGATGTCAAAGCATCACCAGTGCTCAACAACTCACACCACCAAACAACAAGCAGAATGCCATCAGCAGTGTAATGGCTGTTGTGCCACAGTACATGCTGCAGAGTGAGAGAAGCAGAGCACGCCTGGGGAAAGAAGTGATCCCATTGTGGTAACAAGGGACACTTCAAGAAAGTATATCACAAGAAACTACAGGTTAAGAGAAACTCTGTGACAATAACAAGCCAACAGGTAAAGCTGCCTGTTGCCTGAAGCTGAGTGATGTCCCCAGGTCCCCAGCCAACCACTGCACGCCCAAAGTCAATGTTGGAGTGTTTTTACCTGACAGGACACATCACGGGGCTCTGCTGTGAACTCCCGACATTGGTGCAGAACAAAGAAACAACAACCATCAGATCACAACAGCTGCAACAGCATGGTCTCCACAAGCCTGACCTCTCCTCTCTGCAAGATGAGGAGGTTCTCGAGGCAAACATCAGTAAACTGTAATCTGTGGGATCATTCAAGGCAATTCTCACTCTGGCAGATGTGTCAACTAACATCATCATCAGCATATTCCATGACATAGATGATGCCCTGCTCTCCTGGTATGACGCCAGGGCCCTCAATATCATCCATGCAAACTACCCCAAGCAGATTAAAATTGCTCTACAACCGATACCTGGCCGATGTCACCCATGATATTCCCAGCATCAAGCAGTTGGAGGAGGATGACTAGAAGCTTCTGGAAGATCTCAAGGATGTCCTGGTGGACCCAGAGGAGTTCCACTGGGGAACATAGCTGTAAGCCATGTCTGGACCACCCCTGAAGATCAATCTGCAGGAGGAGGTGCAGCCCTTTGCACTCCACTCTCCCCTGGCCATCCCCCTGGCCAGGCAAGCAGACACCAAGCAGATGTCAGACAGCATGGTGCAACAAGAGATCATCCAGCCACTAGATGCCGAGGTATCAGAATTGTCCCATCCCATGGTGGTCCCACTGAAGCAGAAGGAAAGGGGTCATACACATCATTGTAGACCTCACCAATCTGAACAAGCAAGTTTTACAACCCATCCACCATGCCCCAACACTATGCAAAGCCATCACAGAGGTCACCCCTGGCTCAAAATACATCACCACAAAGGATGCAATACTGGGATACTGGCATTTTCCACTAGTAGAGGAGGTGCTGTAGTTGACCACCTTCATAATGCATTGGGAATTTTACAAGTTTCTACATGGCCCCTTGGGATTCTTGTCAACAGGGTATAAACACTGCAGATGTGGCAAAATTGCACTTGAAGGTGTTAACAACTGTGCCAAGGTCATGGATGACTCAACCTACAAAGTCCACCTTTAAAGATGTCGCAAACACAGCATAACCATGAACCACAGCGAGTCTGCATATACCAGCCAGTCAGCCAAATTCTGTGGGTATGGCATCACAGCTGAGGGTGTGACTCCAGACTCAGGTAAGGTGAGTGTGATTGCAAACTTCCTCATCCCCACCAACATCATGGACCTCAGGTAATTCATGGGTACAGTGAACTAGCAAGCAGACTTCACCCCAAGCATAGCAACAGCAGCAGACACCCTCCACTCCCTTCTCAGCCCCAGGAATGATTTCATGTAGACCCCCAACCACCACAAATCAATCAAGTGAAAAAACAAGCCCTGGTCTCAACTCCAGTTCTCACCCACTTCAGTCCCACTCTTCCTACAGTTCTGCAAACAGACACGTTACAGCTGAACTGTGTGGGTTACACCCTTCTTCAGTGCCATGGTGACAAGAGGAGGCTGGTGCAGTATCATTCTTATATTCTTTGCAACGTCAAGACAAGATATGCCATTGTGGAGTTAGAACTCGAGGCAGCTGTGTGGGCTATAAAAATGGGTCAACTGTATCTGCTGGGTCTACCACACTTTGATCTACCCAGCGATCACAAGTTACTGGTGCCTATTTTGAATGACTACACACTGGATGCTGTGGTGAACCCACATCTCTAGCATCTGAAGGAGAAGATGATGCAGTTTTCCTTCATGACAGTGTGGCATAATTGGAAAAGCATCCAATCCCCAAAGTGCTCTCCTGTGCAACTGTGGATTACCCAAACCCAGCAGACCCCAAGGCGGAGACAGATTTCACCTACTTCTTACATAGTTGCATGGTTGCCAGAGCAGTGGAAGTGTCATCACAGCCCCTTGATCACATCCCGACCCTGTCACAGAGGAGATATGTACAGCTGCTGCCAGGATCACACCTTCCGTCAGCTCCATGACACCATTATTGCAGGTTTTCCCATGGACAGGAAAGCAGTACCAGCAGAACTAAGGGATTATTCGAAAATATGAAACAAAAGCTTCGCTACTGACGAGGATTTTGTTCTCCAAGGTGCCCACTCATGATCATTGCTGCACTTTGCCGCAACATTCTGTCCTGCCTGCACAACTCTCACCGATGTGTAGAGGCCACAAAGCACTGCACCTGGAAGACAGTTTGGTGGCCTGGCATTACAAGTGATATCGCTAACACCGTGCACACATGTGATGCAAGCCAGACAGACCCTCCAGCCATTCCAAGTAAAGGAGCCATTGATATGTGACCTGCCCCTATCACGACCTTTCGAGGATGTCTCTTCTGACCTGTTCTCCCAGGCAGAAAAGAAATTTTTGTTGTCTGGATGGATGGCTACATGTTGGTGACTAAGGATGGGACACCACATAATGAAGCACTGTCAAGCTTCTATGTATCTTCTTCATTAATGTGAATATACCTAACCGTTTCTGCACGGACGGTGGACCTCAGTTCTCAAGCTCCATATTTCATGCCATTCTCAAGCATTGGGGCATGACTCACTACGTCTCATCTCCACAGTACACGCAAGCAATAGTCATGCTGAGGCCTGTGTGAAGTAGGGGAAGCACCTCATTATCAAGAGCATCAGCACTAACAACCTGGATGATGAAAACTTCAACCAAGGACTGATGGGGATACGTAAAACCCCCCATCCAGACGCCCAGTCACCCGCTCTGATTCTCCTCAGTCATTCACTGCATATAGCCATTGCCAGCATGCCACCACTCCTTCATTCCTAAGAGGCAGGACACACCGGATGAGTGTGATTCATGACAGCTCGCACTGCAGGAGAAGGTGAAGGAGTACTATAACAGCAATGCCCAATTTCTGCCCCTTCTCAAACTTGATGACCCTGTCTGCATCCAAGATCCCATCACAAAGTGGTGGGACACAAGAAGGGACAATCGTAAGTATCAGCTGCCACCAGGACTACCACATCAAGCTCCCCAGTGGTAGAGTATGTTGGAGAAACTGCCGTTCCCTGAGGCCACATCACATTCCCCTCAACACCACCCATGCGACCTTGCCAGTCAGCACGATCATGTCCAACCCACCAGCCCCTTCCTCATAGGCCAGCGATAAAGGGACATCAAGAGTGCACATGGGAGGAAAGCATAAAGTTCGTTTTTCACTGCCCTCTACATCACCTAAATGCAGTTTCTGCAGACATAAGCCAATGGAATGTCTAAATATTTATGTCCTCTCCAGATCGACTCTTCCAGGAGGAAGATGGAAGAAGTTTATGTTATGTATCCTTATGTTTCATATTGTCTCATGTATCCCAACATGTAATATCAATATGTAATATATTACACTCATCTCCCTCTTCTTTTGGACAAGCACCATATCCTCTATAGGCAGAAGCTATAAATTCTCGGGTAGTCGACACACTCCCTAATATCTCACTAATCTCACTTGTGTATCTTGTTTGTCTGATAATAAACTTAGCATCACATCTTCACCATCTTTTTTTCACCATTCCTACAATAGGAAATGCAAAAAACTTATGACACGATTTACAAATGGGCAGAGGTGAACCTAATGAAATTTAATGAAGATAAACTTGAGCAAGTAAGTTATGGGTCAAGGAAGGATTCATTATTAGTGCCATATAAGCCTGACAGGACTCTGATAGAATGTGGACCAAATGTAAGGTTATCATTATATATAAGAAACTATATTTCAGAGAGAATACTGAGAAGATAGCACTATCAGGTCAAGTGATGACTGGTATCATTCTGAGAACTTTCACTACAAGGGATGGTAACTTACTAACGAAAAAGTTTAATGTATACATAAGAAGCAAAACTGAATACAGCTGTGTTCTATGGTCCAAATGAAACAATTACAAATAAACATATTAGAAAGAATTCAGAAGCACTTCAAACCAAAATCAAGGGGATGGAATATACAGACTACCACAAAAGGATAAAAGAACTGCAACTATAAAGCCTAGAAAGAAGAGGAGAAAGATACATGATAATCTATGCATAGCAACAAACTGAAGGTATAAAGGAAAGTGTGTTAAACCAGAAAGCCTCTCAACAGGAAATATACAAATTTGTTAAGTCTTCAAGAATATACCATGGAACAGGCCAAAGATAAATCAGCCAAATGTATGCGACATCCCAATCAGGAAGCTAAAATAATCTTTCAGTGTACTGGCAAGAGTAAAATGAAACATGCATGGAACAACTACAGAAACATTTAAAAGAAAACTGAAATATGGCTGAAATCAGTCTTAAATGAGCTAAGAATCCGTAATCATGTAATGCAGGTGGCAGCTGCGTAGAACAGTCTTATACATCAAGCAAGACATGTGGTATGCACTTCATGCCAGCACCACCATTTTGGTTAAATCTCATTGTAGGTATTCATAGGTAATCCCTCTTCTTTCAGTTTGTCACTCCTGGCAAACACTTTTTTTAGGCATGTTCATAAACTTGCTTAAGCACCTCTTGGTGTCACATCACATCAAAGATAATCCTCAATGGCCTTCCTTAACATCTTGCCAGTATGTACCTATTCTAATTTCATTTTCAGTTTGCAAGTCCATCACATCTAAAAGCTTTTTGATATACTTCACTTCCTTGACTTCCTTTTTTTCTTTTTTGGGATCATCATATTTCCACCTTATGGGCTCACTTCTCTCTTACCTCCTGTAGTCATGCTGTCCTCCTCATCTTTTATCTTAACTAGAATCTGCTTTTCCATTGCCATACGATTGTCAAGAATGATTTTTGTCTTTTTAAGTCTTCCAACCATTTCTCTACACACTTCCCTAATCATCCTGTCTCTGACTTAGTAAACTGCCTCCTCTATGGCTTTATTCAGTATTCTACCTATCTAATACAAACTCCTAATCTTCTGCCCACCTTTCATTACCTCTGCTTTGTGATGTTCCTCCTCAGACCCAGAATCATCTCTTAGATCTTGCCCTTCCTCCACTGCTCTTTGAATACTATGCAAACTGCTTTCCTAATCCACCTGATCCATCACATGCCTTCCCCGGGAAGACCCCACATTTATGTATACCCATGTTAAAGGCATCCTCCAGTTTCTTTATTTTACAATTATGCTCCATCACAATATTTCTCAGTTTATTCATTTCCTTTAACCTTTGGCAGTTTTCATGGTCCCTAGCAATGTACTCTAATTTCTTCACCTTATCCTGAAGCTAGAATATTCTAAACATGAACTTTCTTACTGCAGCCACAACAGAGGTACCTCCAGCTGTATAGTTTCCTATCTCCCTTCTAACATTCAATAATATGTATCATTAGGCAGTGCTCCCAGACTACACCTGCAAGTGCCCAAACTGCAAGTATGAAGTCACCCTCAATATGTGATAGAGTATATGCATTTTATATGTAATTTTTAGCATGGAAACAGAAGTTTGTGCCTAAAGATTGGGTGAAAGCTGTTATCATTCCTTTATTCAAAGCAAAAGATGCAAAGGATGTATGTAGCAATTATAGGGGAATAAGTCTGTTAAGTATACCAGGAAAAGTGTATGCAAGAATGTTAATTGACAGAGTGATGGTAGTGACTGAATGTAGAATAAGTGAAGAACATATAGATAGATACATAGATAGCAAGGGGGTTTTAGGATAGGTAGGGGCTATGTGGATCAGATTTTTGTGGTAAAGATGGATTTGGAAAAGTATTTAGCAAAAGGTAGAAGTTGTATGCAGCTTTTATGGTTCTAGAGAAAGCTTATAAAGCTTATAACATGTCTTTCCCAATAACTATGACCTGGCTCATTTCAAAAGACATGTTTTTCATTTTCTCAAAAATTTGTAGATACCTTCTCTGTCTGTTTTTCCCAATTTATCAACACTCTCTATTTTTCAATTAGGGCCCGGCCTTGATGTGGACTT
>JAYMFT010327833.1:0-23328 GCA_038088735.1 Panulirus argus
CTGCCCGTGTCGTCTCAGCTAACAAAGAAAAAAAAAAAACAGAAAAAACAATATCAAGTCCCTGTTTGAAAATAGGAATGTAGTATCATGGGCAAAGATCATACGTTGGTGTTACCGGGGTCCGCCTGCTCGAAGTTGCACCGCAAGTGAAAAGTCGCCTCTGGCGAAGCTGTACTATTCTGGGAGTAAGAAGGTCTCGTCAAAGAACTTGCCGCATGAAAAGGAGTCTACATTTCCCTTCCACTAGAAGTAGCGCAGCCCTGGACTGAAGGTAACACCGGGAGTCTTTCATAGAAATTGGTCCTGGAGTAATAATGATGATGATAATAATAATAATAATAATAATGATAATAATAATAGTAATAGAAATAACGATAATAATAATAATATTGATAATAACAGTAATAATAATAATAATGATAACAATAACATAAACAAACAATAACAACAACAACACCAACAACAACAACAACAATAATAATAATAATAATAAAAATAGTACTACTACTACTGCTATTACTACTAATGATAATAATAATAATAGCAATAATAATAATAATAATGATAATGATAATAATAGCAATAATGATAATAATAATAATAACAATAATAATAATAATAATAATAATAATAATAATAATAATAGTAATAATGATAATGATGATAACAATAATAACAATGATAGTAATAATAATAATAATTATAATAATGATGACAATGATAAAAACAACAACAAGAACAACAACTGATAATAACGATAATGATAATAATGATAATAACAACAACAATAATAATGATAATGATAGTAATAATGATAATAATAATAATAATGATAATAATAATAATAATAATAATAATAACAATAATAATAATAATAATAATAATAATAATAATAATGATAATGATAACAAAAATAATAATAATGATAATAATGGTAATAATAATATTAATGATAATGATAATTATAACAGTGATAGTTAGAAAGAAAGAGGGCCAATAACACTGTCATGAGGCTGCTTGCATGGGATTCCCAAAATTTGAATAGTGCTATCTGAAATGCCACCTTTTTAGGAATCCAAATGGTTAATAGTGAACTGTTCTCATGATCTGTTAATTTGTGTAAAGTAAGTAACATTAAGCTTCACCAGGGGACCATACGTCTACTCAACCGCCCCAGACGTCTTAACCCTGAAGTGGATCATTTCAGGGTTAAGACGTCAACTTACGTGACCCAGCAGCAAACACTCTGTTGTTTATACGAAGGGATATATAGGAGTTCAAACAGCCAGAGACCACTGGGTAAGACTGTTGTCTTGTCAAGTATTTTCATTAGCATGATTATATCAGAGTGATGCCGGCTGGCCAGGTTTTACTAACACCAACTAGCCAGATGTGGTAACCCCAACTAGCCAGATGTGGTAACCCCAACTAGCCAGCTATGATAACCCCAACTAGCCAGCAGAGATAAACCAAACTAGCCAGATGTGGTAACCCCTACCGGTCAGCTGTGATAAACCCAAATGACCAGCTGTGATAACCCCAAATAGCCAGCTGTGATTACCCAGAACTAGCCACCTCTGATAACCCCAACTGGCCAGCTGTGATAACCCCAAATAGCCAGGTGTGATTACCCAGAACTAGCCACCTCTGATAACCCCAACTAGCCAGCTGTGATGACTTTAACTAGCCAGCTGTGATACCAAAGACGAGCCATGTTAGCGGAGGTCGTGTGTACAAAGTGGCCATGACCGTGTGGTGTGGCAAGAACCTCACGTGCAGCACACACACACACACACACACACACACCTGTATCATGGCTCACCACCTGTTCCGCGCAGGTGTGGGCGTCTAGCTGGTTTAATGTGGCGAGATTGTCGAGGCAAGGCTATGCTCGGCAAAAGCTGGTTAATGCTGAGAATTTGCTGAGTTAGGCAGAGCTAGGCTGAGCAGGGTTTTATGTTGAGTTTTAATGATGGTTTTGCTGACGCGGTCGGGATGGTCTGTGGCAATGGTGAGTTGCGGTTGTGAAGAGTAATGGCTGTGAAGAGTTGCAGTTGTGAAGAGTTGTGGTTGTGAAGAGTAATGGTTGTGAGGAGTAATGGTTGTGAAGGGTTGTGGTTGTGAAGAGTTGTGGTTGTGAAGATTTGTATCGGGTATGGTGCTCTCCACCAGTTATACGACAGCGTGCCAGACATAGGCAGATGTTGTGTGGTGTCACTGTTGTCTCCACGATAAACATAGTGCGCCCGGAGCGCTGGGTCAGAGAAAGTATGGTGTCAATGTCCCATTGATCGTACCATTGTGGTTGTCGTGGTGGTGTATGATAGTGGTGGAGTGTGGTGGTGATGGTGTGTGTTTGGTTGTGGTGGTGGTGTGTGATGGTGGTGGTGATGTGTAGTAGTGGTGATGTGGGTAGGTGGTGATGTGTTGTGGTGTGCAGCGGCGGAATACGTTTGGGGTTGATGTGTGGTGATGAGTGTATGTGATGGTGTGTAATAGTGTGTGATGATGGTGGTAATGTGTGGTGGTGGTAGTGTTTGGAGGCTGTGTGAGGTAGTTGTGGCACGTAGTTATGGTGATGTGTGGCGGTGTGTGGTTGTGGTAGCGTTTGTTGGTGATCCTGACGTGTGGCGATGGTGGTGACGTACAGTTGTGTTTGGTGATTGTGGTGTTTAGTGGTGTGCCGTGGAGGTAGAGCAGGGCGGTCTGTGGTGTTGGTGGTGTACGTTGATAATGTGCGGTGTTGGTGGTATGTGGTGATGGTGGTTATGTGTGGTGGTATGTGATGGTGGTGTGTGGTGTATGTGGTTTTGGTAGTGGTTTCTGATGGTGGTTGAAGTGTTTGGTGGTGGCGGTGGGAGTGGTGTGTGGTGATATGTGGCTGGTGATGAGTGGTGGTAGTGAAGTAGTGATGTAAATCACGGGGAGGGAGCTGTACATCCGTGAAACCCCAACTCTTGGACTTTTCTAACTTTTATATGTTATCTACCGGAAAAATCTTATCATTCAGTTTATATTCGTCAGTTCGTCTATTACTATAAAAGTTCTTCTTGAGATCTTTTCTAACAAATTTCTTGCTCAGTTTCATGTTATGGCCTCTGGTTGTTCTATCCCTTCATCTTTTGAACAATAGTTCATTGCTGATAACATCAGACAGGTCTGAAAACTCAGTCTGCCCACATGGTGGGCAAATGTAAGGGCTCTAGCTAGCCTTTCTCTGTAAATGTAAATAAGCTTTTTTGATACCGATACCATCTTTGTTGCCCTCCCTTGGATCTTCTCCATTATTTATTTGTGTTTCTTTCAGTGTGGTGACTAAACCTGATAGGCATATTCTAGTTTTGACTTAATGTAGGATGTGAGGGGTTCCTGGTGGTAATGGTTCAAATATCTGCCGACAGCCAGTTTGTCTCTGTTATTTTCCTAATGTGAGACTCTGGCGACAGGTTTGAGACGATGTCATTTCCCAAACTTCTCTTACAAACGATATTCGGAGCCTACCTCTTTGGCTGTGCCCCACCCTCATTGCTTTATATAAACAAGATCAAAATTTCATCAGCCATTATACCAGACCAACTTTGCAGTCTGCCTCGATCCCCTTGTAAACTCATGCAATCCTTCCCGTTTTTCACTTCCCTCATGGCCTCGTCAAGAAGAGTAATGGTCCCAGAACAGAGCTCTGGGGCGCTCCTCTGATAACCTTTATTCATTTTGAGATGGCTCCTCTGACGCGCGTCCTCTGTTACCCTCCACCGAGATAATCTTCTGTCCCCCGAGCGATAGTCTGCTTCCTACCCCTGTTTGGTTATCCAGATTCTTGACCAGTCTGCCATGCGGTGCACTGCTGACTCTTTTCTGGCAGTCCAGATGCAGACATTCCATCCGGTCTTCTCTATAGTCTACAACACAGCTCACTCTTTCGTAGAAATCTCAGAGCTGTTATGGTAGTGGCGATTGATGGTAGTGGGGTGTGATGTTGGTGGTGGTATGTGGTGGTGGTGATGGTATGTGGTGTTGATAGTGGTTGTGGTTCGTTTTGTTGATGGCAATAGTAATGTGGTGTAGCGTGTGGTGTGTAGCGGTGGTGGTTATCATGGTAGGTGGTGGTTGTGTGTGATTGTATTCTGATAGTGGGTAGTGGTGGTGGTATTGTGGTGATGATGTGTGGTAGTGGTGATAATTGTGGTGGTGGGTAGTGGTGGTGGTATTGTGGTGATGATGTGTGGTAGTGGTGATAATTGTGGTGGTGTTATGTAGTGGTGATGTCGTCTGATGTTGGTGGTGTGTGCTGGCGGTGGTGTATTGTGGTGGTGTGTGGTGGTGATGCGTAGTTCTCGGTAGTGGTGGGTAGTGGTGTTTGGTGGTGGTAGTGGTAGTGATGCATGGTGGTAGCGATGTGCGATTGTGTTAGTTTATGGTGATGGTGATAGTGCTATAATTTTAGTGCATGCGTGTGTGAGTGTGTAATTACTATTGATGTGTTACGGGGAAAGAGTTTTATACTCGTGTTGTCCCGTCTCTTAACCGTCGTATATGTACCATATCTTTACTACAGTGTTGTACAAACACACACACACACACACACATACAAGCTGTTCCTCTCCTCCCCTTCCCTGGGGCTGGTCGATCAAATCGCCAGAATGTGTGTGGTGTTCGACGATGGTGGTGGAGTGTGACGGAGGCAGTGGTGGTGAAGCAGGCCGTGGTTGTGGCGATGGTGGTAGTGGAAGCAATCTGCGGTGGTGGTGGTGATGATGATGATGTGTGGTACATGTGGTGGTGGTCGTGGTGGTAGTGTGCGGTGGGTGTGGTAGTCGTGGCGGCAGGATGCGGTGGTCGTGGTGGTGACGATTTTTGCCGGCGTAAACGTGTGGTGAATGGTGGTATGTAGCGGATGGTGTGTGGCAGTGACGATGTTGGTTAATGGTGATACGTGCCGGATTTGGTGTCTGGTAGTACCTGTAGCAACGATGGTAGTGGTGTCTGGTACTACCAGCAGTAGTGATGATGGCGGAATCTGTCCATCAGTGATGGTAGTGGTACAACACTGGCATCCAGTGGGTTAACCTGCCACCTACAACATCATCAGACACAGTGCCACCCACTAATGACTCACTCGGGTATTATGTGGTCTGCCACGGGGTCTCGTGGGGCCGACGCGCCTTATATGATGGTCTGCTCCAACCAACACCTATGACGCGTAGGACGCCCAAAGAATTTCTGGCGAATCCTACAGCCATGTTTTCCGACTCGTAAGAAATACGGTGGACGTGGAACTTTAATGTCAGTTCTTCTTATTGTGGTGTTGGTGACTGTGTGGAGGTGATGGTGCCTGGGGGTAGTGATGATGATTATGAGAGTTAAGGATATCTGTAATGGTGGTGACTGAGGTGGTACTGACTTGGTGATGGTGACTAAGGTGGTAATGATGACGGGTGCTAATGGTGTCTGTGGTGGTGGTGGTGGTGGTGACTATGATGGTAATGGTAACTGTGGTAGCGATGGTGACTGGTGGTGCTGACTATGTTGGGTTTGTTGACTGTGTTGGTGATCGTGATCGTGTTGGAGTAGGTGACGGGTGGTGACAGTGACTGTGTTGGTGGTGGTGATCGTGTTGGCGTAGGTGACGGGTGGTGATAGTGACTGTGTTGGTGGTGGTGATCGTTCGTTGCAGTGACTGGTGGTAACGGTCAATGGTGGTAATGTGATTGGTGATGATGGTGCTAGTGGCTTTGATAATGGTGACTTGTGATAATGATGATTGTGGTTGTGGTGATTGCGATGACTGTAGAAGTGATGGTCACTTTGGTGGTGAAGTAGAATATGGCAGTAATAGTGAGTGGTGGTGATGGTAATGGTGACTGTGGTAATAGTGGTGATGATGATAATGACAGTGTTTATGGTAAGTGGTGATAACGGGACTAAGATGGTGATGGTGAGTATGGTGGTAATGGTGACTAGTGAAAATGGTGACGTAGTAATAGTGATGGTAATGAAAACCGTGGTGGTGATAATAACAGTGGTATAAATGGTGACTGTGGTGGTTACGATGACTAGTTGTGATGATGACCTTGGCAGTGATGGTGACTGTGGTGTAATGACAGTGATGTTAAGTGTGGTGGTGATAGTAGAAGTGCTGATAGTAACTGTGGTGGTGATGGTGACTGTGGTAATGCTGACAGGTGGTGATGGTGATTAGTGATGATATTGGCTGTAGAGGTGATGTTGAATGTGGTAATGATGACTGTGGTGGTGATAGTGAGTGGTGATAGTGACTATAGTGATAATGGCAACTAATGGCAAATGTGGCTGTGATGATAATGGTGACAGTGGTGATGATTGTTACTGCGGTTTTAATAGTGACTATGGTAGTGATGGTCACTTGGTTATGACTGTGGTGGTAACGGTATCTGTGGAGGTAATTGTGATTGTTTGAATGATGAATATCAGTGGTGATGATTACTTATAATGGTGAGTGGCAGTGATGGTGATTATTGTGGTGAAGCTGGCTGAAGTAGTGATTGTGACCGATGTCGTAATGGTGACTGCTGATGACGACTTTGGTGGTAATGGTGACTGATGGTGATTGTCACTGGGGTTAAAATAGTAACTGTGACGATGGTGATGATGACTTGTGTTTATGATGAATGTGGCTGAGATGGTTAGTGGTGGTAATAATGACTGGTAGTAATGTTTACTGTGGTAGTGATAGTGACTGTGATAGTGATGGTAACTGTGGTAATGGTAGTTGTGTTAATGGTAACCGTGGCAATGATGGTTATGGTAATGGTGATTGTGGTGGTAGTTGTGACTTGTGGTAATATTGGTTGTGGCGATGGTGAATATAAAGTTAATTGTGATTGGTAGTGATGGTAACCGTGGAATTGGTAATTGTGGTCATGGCAACTTTGGTAAAAGTGAGTGGGCGTTGTTGACTGGAGGTGTATGCGGTCGTGATGGTGACTGTGGTGGCGATGGTAACTGTCGTCACTTCGGGAGTACTTCCCCAGGATCGGCGCCAGGAACCCCTCCTTCAGGATGGCGTTCAGTCTCAGTAACGTAGGAATGATCCTTTGTTTCCAAGGAAGGAGCCGACTTCGGAAAATTGTGGAAGCAGTTCTACAGGAGTTCTGTTATGTTTACGCCGGACGGACTTCACCTGAATGAAGTGGGAGGTGCTCGTTTTGGTTTGCCCCTTAATGAGCCTACACGTGCATATTGGTCAAAAAAACACAGCCCGTGTGGTACTTTTCGAAACAAGTCTTAGCCTCATATCAAAATATTTTGTGTTCGAGACAACTGCACCGGAGAAAGTTATGATATGATTGGTATGGTTAGATATCAAGTATGGAGAGAGGCTGTCTGAATACGAACTTCCAGGGTACATCCCGTTAAACAGCGACGGGGGAAATGAAGCAGGCGGTGGTGTCATGCTCTTCGTTAAAGCTAATGTTACTCCTGCAATGAAAACAATGTTGTAGGTGTTGATAGCATGGACTTCATTTTTCGTAGTGATTAAAATGTTTCGTAAGAAAATAGTAGCAGGTCTAGTTTATAGGCCCCTCTGCACAAATACCAGAAGTGTACAAAAAATTTTATGATCAGTTGCCAGAAATTTGTAATGAACACGAGTCACTTACAGTGAGAGATTTTAACATACTTTTATCTAAATAGGGTACTCCCTTTCTAATAATTATATTTGCTTGATAATGCCCAAAAGCAATTAGTTGAAAACCTAATCGCGATAGAAATATGTTAGATTTAGTTTTTGCAATAAGCGAGGATCACTTTAACGATGTTGAAGTTGGAGAAAAGTTTGATACAAGTGATCACCGAGAAATTACTTCTGAGGCAACTTTCAACCTTGCATATAATGTTGATCAGTACGTAAATCACGGAGTAATGCCTTACCATTTTCAATGAACTTCACATTGCTCTTGACGGGTAAATCTGGGATGACATCGGCAGTGAAAACGATACGGACGGAGCTTGGAAAAGCTTCAGTAAGATTTTAAAAGCCTTAGAGGGAACATATGTGCCAGTGCGTTGTAGACGGCCTCTTTCCAGCACGTACTCAAAAATAGTAGAAAGAGGAAATGAAGAAGTGCATGTTGTCCAAGAAAGTAGCACGTAAAAAACTCAGAGACCAAGAACCAACATGATATTGTAATTTATGCAAATCTGCGTAGAGGAAGTAATAGACTTGTGTAACGTTAGTATGAAGCAATAGTCAGTCATTACCAAGTCAATTGGTCTATTCAATTACGGTAAACGGTGACTTGGTTGAATATGAAACCATGATATTCTTGCATCTGCATTTACGATTGAAGACACAACTCATGTCCCAGATCCATTACTATTGCTGAGGGAGAAAAACGTTCTGCAACATGCTGACGTAATAGTTTAGGATACACAAAGAGCAAGAAATGGAATGAAGTAAATGAAACAGGCGAAAAATTTTAAAGTTAAGTCCTTGACTGTTCTTTTCAGTAAGTCACTTGCTATGTGGAAAGTTACAGAGGAATGGAAATTTCCAAGTGTAACACTGGCATTCAAATAAAGAATAACAAATCACTGCCAATTAGTTGACATTTGTAGTTCGAAAACATAGAAATCGTCATTCGGGACAAAATTGAAAAACATCTTAGACGACCACCACTAAATAAACGATTCTCAGCATGATTTCCGACGAAATCACTTATGTCTGACACACCAGATCGCTTGCTTCAATGAAACCAACATGTATGATGAAAGTACTGCAGTTGATGTCATCTATCTAAAATTTCAAAAAGCATTTGATAAAGCTCCGCATCAAATGTTACTAGCAAAGTTGAATCACATGGTATATATGGGGTTGTACTTTGGTGATTAGGATATTGGCTGACAAGCCATAATCAAATCTTCGAACGGTTAGACGTAACAAGCGGTGTGCCACAAGGATCAGTGTTCGGACCGGTTCTCTTTTTCATAGATATTTAATGATAATGATAATGGGCTGTATTATAAGATATCGAGTCACAGACGATACTAAGCTGGGAAATCATCTACAACGGAAACTGAGCGTCTGCAGCATCACTTTGATACGGACAAAATGATGAACTGGGTTATAGGTGGAAAATGAATTTGATGTCGAAAGGGCAAAGTTCCACATACCGATGGTGAAAACGAGAAGGCAAGCTACAGTATGAATTCTGTGAAAAGTAGAGAAAAAAATGGCTTTAATAATCTCTAGTGATCTAGAGCCAAGTAAGCAGTGCAGAGAAACAAGAAAAAGAGCGAACAAAGACTTTTTGTTGGTTTCATTAGTAGGGCTGTCGAAATTAAGTCTAGGGAAATTATCCTTACTCTTTACAATTCGGTGGTACGTCGCCATTTTGAATACTTCTTGAATATTATGTTCAGGTTTACTCAAGCTACTTAGGAAAAAAAAAAAAAAATGGAGTGTACAACGTCGACCTACCAAGATGATCCCCGGACTGAGAAACTTATACTTAACTATACTTAGCTTAGAAAAGTAGGATGAGGTATTTCAGAGTTATCAAAGGCTTCGATAATCTCGATCTAACAAGCGACTTGAGGCCTCATTCGTCTCATTTCACTCATTTCAACAGGATTTTTAACATATGGAATGATTTGCCAATTAGGATGGCTGAAAAGTCCACAACTAACATTATCTGTGCCGCCTTAGTTACGTGATGGTGGCTGTTGCTAATGGTGACTTCATAATGGCAAGTGGTGGTAATGGTAAGAGCTATGGCGATGATTGTGGTGGTGATGGTGACTTTTGGTAATGGTGTGTCTAAAGATGACTCTGATTATGGTGGTGATGATGACTTGTGATAGTGGTGACTGGTGAAAGCGGTGTCTGCGGTTGATGTCGCATTGTGAAGTCTTCGGGGGGGTGTGGGGGGGTCTTCATCCCCACAGCCCGGACTGGGCCGAAGCTGCTGGATTGGGTCGTCGGTCGACCAAGCTGTTGGAAGCCGCAGCCCTCAGGCCCCACATCGCCTGGCTGATGTGGTACAATTTGCAGGCACTTGTCCAATGCACTCTTGAGCTCCTCGACCGTGCATCCCAAGCTCTCTCTCTTACTGATGGTAGGAATTAACGCGATTGTGATGACTGCCGTGATGATGGTGAGTGATGGTGATTGTGGAGACCAGGGTGGTGATTAGTGACTGTGGTGGTAATAATGATCGTATTGGTGATGATGACTGTGAACATGGTGGTGATGGTGAATGTTGTGGTAATGGTGATCCTGGTAGTGATGATTTGTGGTAATGGGACTGGGTGAGATGGTGACTTCTAGAAATGGTGGCTGTGGTGATGACTATGACTGTAAGAGTGAGTGTCGGTGACGATGGTGATGTTATCATCGTGATTGCTACGGTGATAGCGACTGGTGGTAATGGTGACTGGCAATGGTGTCACTGGTGGTAACTGTTGTGGTAATGATGACTGTATTGATGATTGTAATTGTGATATGGGTGACTGGTGGTGACGATGAATGTGGTGGTAATGGTGACCCCGAAGGCAATTATTTGTGGTGATGATACTGTGTTGATGGTGGCTTCTGGTAATTGTGGCTGTGATGGTGATGGTGATCATGAATGGTAATTGTGGTGATGGTGACTGGCCATTGTGGTGGTCATGGTAAATGTGGCAATTGTAGGTGTGGTGGTCATGGCAACTGTTGTGGTAATGGTGATTGATGTGGTAATAGTGCCCATGATTGTGATGGTTGTGGTGATGGTGCCCATGATTGTGATGGCAAATGCAATAGTGGAGACTGGTGGCATTGGTTACTGGTAATCGTGACAGTGGCGGGGATGGCAACTGGTTGTAATAGCGACTGGCGGTTGATTATGGTGATGGCGACTACCAGTGATGGTAACTCTGGTTGTAATGGTGATGGCGACTGATAAAGGTGACTTTAAGGTTGATAGTGTCTTATGGTGTTGAGTGGTAGTGATGGTAATTGGATGTAAAGGTGACTCTTGGCAATAGGTTAGTGACTGACTGTAATGGTGACTGCAGTGGTGATGCTGAGTGGTGGTAATGTGACTTGTGGTGGTGACTAGTGATGAATGTGCTAGTGATGGTGACTAGCAACAATGGTGACTGCTGGTTATGTGAATGGTGGTGGTAATGGTGACTAGTAATGGTGACAATGATGGTGATGGTGCTGAGTGTGGCCTATAGTAATGGTAAATGGTGATGAAAACCTGCACTGGTAATTGTTGTGGTGATAGTATCTTTGGTAATGATGGTAAACTCCGGTAATGGTGACTGGTGGCGATGGTAACTCTGGTAATGGTGGTAACCCGGTATTGGTGACTGTGGTGGCAATAATAACTGATGATGATGATGCGTAGTTATGTTAACTGGTAGTTGAGGTGACATGTGGTAATGGTGACTGTGGTGTTGATTGTAGCTGAGATAATGGTAATTATGGTGGTGACAGTGATTTATGGTAATGGAGACTGTGATGTTGATGGTGACTGTGGTTGTGATGATGATTATTGGTAATGGTAATTGTGGTTATGGAGACTTGTGGTAATCGTGATTGTGGTGACGGTGACTAAATTTAGATGGTTACGGTAATGATCTGTGAAGGTAACTATGGTGGTGATGCTGACTGGTAGTGGTAACTGTAGTAGTGGTGATAATTGTGGAGGTGGTGACTGTAATGGTTATGTCTGTGGTGGTGATGAATGTATTGGTTATCATTATGGTGGTGGTGACTGTAGTGATTATGACTGCGGAGTTGGTTGTAGTGGTTGTGACGGTGGTCGTGATTGTGGTGGTTATGAAAATGGGGATGGTGATTGTAGTAGTTGTGTCCACAGGCATGGTAATGATTATGGTAGCGGTTGTGACGGTGTCAGTAACAGTAAGTTGTACTTACCTCAATTTCAAGCCATCAATGAACAAATTTGGCAGTTGATAAGTAATGCTGAGAACATTATGTTGGAATGGAAAGTTGAAGACCTGTAATTTCAGTTGCAAATACTGAATGACGTATTAATGGTGACTGGTAGAGTCTTGGTAACGAAATAATGTAATGGTCTTCCTGATGATGATAACTGGTAAAGTCATTGTGTTTTGTAGTCTTGGAGATAAATGATGGTGAGAGGTACTTTTGGTGATGCTTTATGGTGGCTGGTGATCCTGGAGATCAGTGATGGTGAGTGGTAGCCTTGGTGATGAGTTATGGTGACTTGTAGTTCTGTTGATGAGTGATAGTTGGTGGTTGTTTTGGTGATGAGTTAAGGCTGACTGGTGATCCTGGTAATGACTAGTGGTGAGTACTAGTCTTTGTGGTGAGTTATGGTATTTGGTAGTCCTGGTGATGAGAGATGGTGAGTGGTAGTCTTGGAGATGTGTTATGGTACCTGGCAGAGTCTTGGTGATGGTGCTTAGTTCTGGAGGTGAGCTATTGCGACTGGTAGATCTCTAGTAATGAGTGATGGTGATAAGCTATGGTGACCAGCAGTCTTGGTGATCATGGTGGCAATTGTTGGTGAGTGGTAGAGTCCTTGTGATGAATTATGATGAGTAGTAATCCTGATGATGAGTGATAGTGACTGGCAGTCCTAATGATAAGTGGTGATGACTGGTAGAGTCTTGGGGAGGACGATGAGCAATGAAGACTGGTAGCGTTCTGGTGATGTTATGGTGAGTGGTGGTGGGCATAGTGACCAGTTATGATTAGTGATGATGATAATTAATAATGTTGGCTGATAGTACTGGTGATAATGGTGACTCATTCCTAGTGATGATGGTGACTGGTAGTTTTAGTAATGATGGTGACTAATAGCCCTAGTAATGATGAGTGATAGAGACAAGTAGTCCTACTGATGATGGTGACTGGTAGAGTCCTAGCTATGAAGTGTGATGGTGACTGGTCGTCCTGATGATGAGTGATGGTGACAGGTGTAGGCCTGGTGATGATGGTAAATCACAAGGACCGTGATGATAACTTAAAAGACTTAAGTCAACGATGGACCAGTGATGTCTTTGACAGACCTGATATCACGGACGGACCTGTGATGTCCCTGGCAGACCTCGAGCTTCTGATCTAAGGGTGATGTCTCCGTCAGATCTTTGACGTCCCAGACAGACCAGACTTCAGTAACTTACCTTGGGTAACCCGTCAGACCTGACGTCACTAACTTACCTGTGAAGTGCCGTCAGACCTGACGTCAACTTACCTGTGATATGCCGTTAGACCTGACGTCACTAACTTACCAGTGATGTCTTCAGTAGACCTGTGACGTCGCAGACAGACCTGACATGAACAACGGACTTGAGACGTTCAGACATGACGTCACTAGCACACCAGTGACATCGCCTATGACTGACGTCACCCGTAGCCCAACACATATCTAAAACGCACCTTTCACAACATTATTTTTTAACTGCATCAGTAAAAAAAAAAATAATAAACCTCGCATTCGAAGTCATAAAAAAAAAAATCGTAGATACAATAAAAACGCGAACATTAATTCCTTGCGCGATCATGGTAAACAAGGGTTAAATCTTGGCGGGTTAATGTTTTTCTAACTCGACAGTTACTATTACTGAAGAAGTTGCATTGTTCACAGCAATAACCATTAATGTTATTACAACATTAGCAATGAACGCAATGGGAACCACTTACCACAAGAATTGGAGATGGAATCACATCACAAAATTTCTTTTCTCTCGACGCTAAAATAAAAGTTAAGTGAAGCATGAGCACTGCACGCGTGTTGCCAGGTCATGTGTCCGACCTGGCAGGCCGAGTAGTGTCCCCCAGGTCAGTGTACTTGAAGGTCATCCTCCAGACACCTTCTCCAGTATAAGATTACTTCATAATTCCATCGGTCGTACCTGATAGCATCATAGCTCCTCTGCTGTGGACACCAGTCATACTGGCCTTTGTACAACGGTTGGCCTTTGGGACAAGAGTTAGCCTTGGTACAAAGGCTGGCCGTAATGCAAGAGCTGGCCTTAGTATAGGAGTTAACCTTCGTGCAAGGGCTGACCTTGGTGCAAGAACTGGCATTGGAATAAGGGGTGGCTCTAATACAAGAGCTGGCCTTGGTACAAGCGATGGTCTTAAGGGGCTGGTCATGGTACAAAAGATGACCTCGGTACAAGAACTGGCTTTGGTACAAAAGTTCATATTGATAGAAAAGCTGGCTATGTTACAAAGGCTGGCCTTGTTACAGACAGGCTTTGGTCTATTTGACCCCGCCGTAAAGGCAGCTAAGGTTCATAAGTAAGGTCAGTTCAGTACGGCCACCGTAAGCCACTTATTTAACTCTTAACCCCTTGAACTGGGCGATAAGACCAGGCCATCATAGCAAGGTTCATAACGTCTCCCTCTTGGTATCATTATGGATCTAGCAGCATATGAAGTAGCGTCCAACTATTCCAAGTTTTGGCTGAAAACCAAGGCGTCTTGCAGGATGTCAACGTTAGTTAAGCCTGATGCGCCCCAGACACTCCCTCTTGTCTTTCTTTTCGTTAACTTTCATCACAATCTCACCGCCGTGGACTGTGTTGTGACAGTTGGATCATGTTATGGTGATTCACAACGTTTCGACGCTTCAGTCCATAGATGAAATCGAAAACAATATGGCATCACGTGCAAAGGGAGGGGTGATGGTTTATTCTGCAACATCAACAAGTTACGGCGGGGTCGGGGAGTGCAACTCGGTCAACAAGTGCAGCTTCCGAGTCTCTTGGGCTTAAGGCCCGTCAGTTGTCACGGTGATTATGGATGCAGAGTTATATCCATCCGAAATATTCTAAATATATCCTTGAGGACCTGTAGATCGGTTAGGACCAGAAGATTGGCGCCTCGGGACCCCAAGCCGTAAGACCAGTAACGCACGTAGGACTACCAAGGGTAAGGTCAGTAACTAAGGGCTGCTATGCGTAAGATCAGCAATACATGGCTGCAATGCGCATTATCGGTAACACAGGGTACCAAGCGTTAGATCAGTAGCGTAGGGCTGCCAGGCGTAAGAGCAGTACTGGAGGGCTGCCAAGCGTAAGATCATAACGTAGTGCCAAGCGTAAGACCAGATATAAAACCAACAGCGCAGGGCTGCCAAGCGCAAGGCTATAACGCAGGGCTACCTAACGTTAAGAACAGCAATACAGGTTGCCAGGAGTAAGACCAGCAACTCAGGGTTGCAAAGGATAAAGCCAGTATCGTAGGGTTGCCAGGTGCACGACCAACTACGCAGGGCTACCAGGCGTAAGACTACTAGCACAGACTTGCCAACATGACTGACAGTAATATGACCTGGTGGGATGCACATTACCAGAGACAATACCTTGATCTCTCTTGTACAGGTAGGGAATCTGAAAACCTTGGTCCCTCCTTTGGAAGCATGGATTACCTTGATCTTTTTAGAGGTAAGATCACCTTGATCTCTTTTTTGAAAGCATGCTTTACATACAACAATGCAGCAGCAGCACCAAGATTTATGAGGGTTAGCTCACGCGTCACTGCACTCATTTAGGAAGGCTATCAGCCCATAAGACCGTCATAAGTCTTGTAGCTTTAAAATGTCTTCCGATCTCCTCTACAAAAAAACAAACCCATCGAGGACAAAGTTATAACCTTTGGGTATAGTGGCCGTCATCATACCCAAGGACTCCATCAGCGATATCAAGGGGATGAATAAACGTATCCACTAAATTCCCATTATAATTACATCAAAGTGACCCTCACCCCTAGTTCCTCAGTACTGCAAACTTATTTTAAAAAGTTCCTAGGGAACGTGCTCCCTTCCAGTAGTTGTCAACTACTCCCTAGATATATAACTATTTATGCAGGTTCCCTAATGTTGCACCATGCCATTCTACCCTTATTATGACGAGTCCTGACTTCCCTGTCAACTAACTGTGCAACCTTGAGTGTTGGGGAAGGGAGGTGGGGTATAGGAATATTATGAGCGAAAAAAAACATTGAAAAGGCGTGAAGGTCTCTCTCTCTCTCTCACACACACACACACACAGTGTAAAAGTTTTGTACTTTTGTTGTCTTCATTAAATTTAATTGCTTTTTTTTTTTTACGTTGGAGGCCCCAGTCACGGACAAAAGTCCACATCAAGGCGAGGGCCTTAATGGAAATATAGAAAGGTTAATGAAAAAGAGGACACAAGGGAAAGCATTTACAAATTTTGAAGGGCCATTTTCCTACCACAATCTAATTTCCCTAAAGTACACATGCGTCGCTTGTGGCCGCGCAAGCGCTCCTTCAGACCACGCATGCATAGCTTGAGGATGCGAATGCGGTTTGTGAAAACCGTCTATAAAAATGAACTAGGTAATATTCATTAGCAAAGACATGAGAGGGTAGTGTTCCAAAGATTCAAGGTGTAGGGAAAGAAACAGTAATCAAAACGGCCCACTTACGTAAGTCTAAGTTGGGATGTTACTCATCACTTTTTGTCTCATTGCAGGTATACATTACGTTAGTCATGTATGCATTACACAATTTTTGAATTATAAAACATTTTCCCTTTGGTCAAAGTAAGTAAAATTTCCTTCCATCCCTAATCTTAGTCAGCTGCAATTTCCATAAGACAGAAGTTCCTATAATCTTTTTTACCTTCATTACTGGAACATTGCCTCACTAAATATTCCAGATTAATAAAGAATTCTAAAAGTTTCACAAAAAGTTCTCATGATTTCGTAACAGGAAAGGGTTATTTCAAAAATCCATGAATTCAAATAAAATGTTTTATTCTTCTGACCAGATTCTTGTGAACTATGTTTCCAAGTGACTTACAAGTTTTCCCTTTTTTGCAGTTAAAATCGTCATACACAGAAAAAAAATATATATAAAAGCAAAAGTTCTGACATTCTAAAAATCCTTCGATAAATTTAAAGTTAACATGTGAGGTCAATAGAAGTCAACACAGCTTTAGAGAACCTGTCGAAACCATTATGACTTAAAGCCAAACTGGATCCGGCAGACCCACCCGGAATGAGCTTTGAGACCATGGGTGCCATATATAACCCAAACTTCACATAGGACCCAACAGAGGCTTTAGCAGTTTCACATTATACACGAAATTTTAGGCATTGAGTATTAACTGTTGAATTCAACAATCACATTTTAGTTCACTTCAATGTGTTTAACTTCAGATACACAAATCTTATGCATTATCATAATCACAAAGTTCACATATCAAATGCTCATTGTTAAATAATGCTTACAGAAACATTTTGGTTCTACATTCAGTTTAATGTTATAAACAAATCAACTGACATAACACTTCGTCATTCTGTTGTACATCATGTTTTGATTCAACTGAAGAACATACATCTTTTGCCCACTCTGTATATGTAATGCTGTAAACTCAAAACTACAATCTTTGCCCTCACTTCTAACTCAAAGATTCATTTTTTCGCTACAAAATTCTGAGCTCCAAAATAAAATAGCTAGTCTATCTCAAACGTTCAACCATTTAAAAAAGACTGCGAATAACAAACTATATTAGCATTAACTGACTGGTGGTGGACACGTCTAAAAATAACAATAATCGTTGTAGGAAACTTATTTACATAAGACTTTTATACCGTAATAACACAGGCAATACTCAGTGAATTCATTTACACATGCTCAAATGAGTCTGGGAAGATATCATTCATATAGCTACCAAAGTTTAACTTAAAAACCCCAACACTTTCAGGGCAATGTTGAAACTGCACATTACAAAACGTATATGCTCAAGAAGTACCTGCTTGAGTTGGACTTCGTACCTTACACAGCTGCAAATAATTCCAGTGCTTGTGACACCGAATGAGACAAGAGGGATCATGAGATCTTTCGCAGAAAAAAAAAAACTTGAAAACATGAATTTAACTCAAAAATGTCTAACTAAGGCGTTCGAGAGACTGCACGGAAAGTCTCACTCAGGCATTCATGACTTAGAGTACGACGCACGTTAAGGAATCGTTTAAGACTAAACCAGTCTCATTCTGACGTTCGAGACTCTACGAAGCATCATGAGCTTAGACAGACACTCAAACGTCATAAGCATAGATTAAGACACTGAACAAAGCACTGTACTGGGCCAAGTGCATTACAGACTTCTAACGACACCCAAAGCGAAGCACCATACTAGGCCGAGACAGTCTCGATCGTACGAATGTTCGAGGGGCTGTATGACACTAAGTGAAGCATCGTGATGGGTCACCGATAGCAGTCTTAAACTTGGACTGATCAGGCGTCATTAAATGAAACATACGGTAACCAAAAGAATCAAGAGTGAAACAAGAATATCATACACGAAAGAATCATATTTTAAGCCATATTTCAGGGTTGAAACTACATATTAATATCTAATATGGCTCGAAAAACTAAAAATTCACTTTACACAGTTTCAGCTATTTCAGTCTAACACTAACTGATCACATCCTGCTATAATATATAGCTTAATTCCACCTCTCGGGAGAACGAGAGACTACGAGTCTAAAGAAATGATGGTAAATTCTATACACATCATGTTAAATACTGTACAACACAAAAAATCTTTTTCGTTAACCAAATAAATGCTGTGAATCGCACTAACAAGAAACATCGAGAATTTGCCAAATATTCCTTTAGACTATGAATCCCCCATTGCGCACTCTGTACCTGAAATCCAAGTTTGTTTCCTTTTGCTTAAGAGTAACTGCCATTGCATATCCAAATACTCCTCAACTGTGCCTAATGCTTACATATTACTGTGTACATTTATCTTAATATTTAATATCACATACAAGAGGACAGGTACTTCATCGTGGTCCGAATCTTTCACTCGACACCCTTGCCAGGTTACAATATCCTCGCCAGGTACACGCTTGACACCCTTCCTGGTTAAGCTTGACAGTCTTGCTATTTATGTTTGACAACCTTGCTAGGTTAAATCTGACAGTAATACCACTACACTATGGATGTTTTTAGTGTTAAACAATTATCCTTACCAAGTTACATCTGAGGACAACAAAATGATACACGTATGTACCCGGCTTGGCTTCATATTGCTAGGTTAAACACGACCCCCATGATGGGTTACATTAAAAATCCGACATTTTCTCTTCATTTACTGAGGCACTTCCATTTTCATGCTACCCACACACACAAAAAAAATAGTTTCGTTTGTGACACAGCCACATCTTTCACTAACGTTGGTAACACTTCATCCCTGGGACAGAAAATTTGACAAAAGGTTGAATATACTAGCAAGTTTTTGTTGTTGCCTACCTGACAGATGGTTGAAATGCGACAAAAAAGAAAAAGTTGACAATTCAACTAAGAGCAAACATCTTAACATGCTAGAGATAACAGTCTTGATTTGAGTAAACAGACACGTAAGTGTAGCTCAGTCAGGGTGTCAATAGCCAAGTGTCTTCGGGAGATCCAGCATCATTGGGCAACACACAAATTCCATGTGGTACGAGACTGACAGAAACGCGTTTCTTCTACACTTGGACAAGAGCCAGATGTCCGTGTGGGAGGAACGCGCCTAGTTTCCATGCTCTTAGAAAACAGACTTTGAGAATGACTTGGAGTGGCGAGAGAGAGAGAAAAAAAAAACTAATGCATAGTATGGCGTTTGGATGCAACGTCACTGTATAACGTGCCACACCAGAGTGACGTCTGATATAGGCCTAAAGTGAAACATACAAATATACGAAAGGCCTAATAAAACAAAATGTGAAAATATTAAAAAAAAAAACTACAGATAACATAAGGACACAATATTTGTGAACAAGAGACATTACAAAATCAGAGCATAAGATTACATGAAATAAATCGGGTATAATCTTACAAAAATCAAACTAATGAAATTCGATCGTTAAATAGAAACAAGACAAATTACATCAGTTTTTGGCGTCAATGAAACTGCAGAACGAAAATATCTACATATAGATATTCAGTCAGTTTTTACAAACTGGGCATAAAAAGAGAGAAAAAAAATATAGCAGTATCATATGTCTAACAACAGTGGATAGATATTTCTGCTATACCACTATAATATACAACAACAAAAAATATATATATACTAGAAAAAAACAAAAAACGTTTGTCGCGGGCATTTTGAGCAAACAGATACTTTCCATCAGTTCTCAAGTATTTACAAGTCGTGAAAGATTCTGGACGAAGGCTGTTGAACTTGGATCCGGTACAATGACAATTTTATTTTTAACAAAAACACGTTGCGTTCTCACTGCATGGCAAATGACTGCATCAATGTTCAACTGACCATCACATCGTTAAAGTTCTGTTTATGGTGACTGGCTCCCCTGTGGATATAGTATGCTGAGACATGTGCCAACTGTGATAGAAACACGAGCCTTTCAATTTCCCTCACCTGGTAAGATGCTTTTGACTTATCCACCTCCCCAGTCACATATGATGAGCTTGACTGTTACCTACAGGCTACCACACATGATCAACTACTTTCTGACGACTGGAGCGGCTTGTACCCACAAGCGGTGCGACTGGTTCTGAGGGAAGGAGAGGTGGGTCGTGGAGATGGCCTAAAGCGCCGGTGGTGCTGCTTCACTGCTGCAGAGGGACACCCCTGAGTATACACCTGGAACTCGCAGATGGGCGGATCAGGAAGTCGCGACACCACAGAGCTACTATAGGTAGGTGTTGCCCAGACACTGCGGATAAAGAATGGTCATATCCGCTCCTGGGAGAGTTAGCCGCCTGGGCAGTGCAGCGTCAAAGTGGACTGCCCCTGGGAGTTAGGGGTGGTGAAGAAGAGGCAGCTGATCAAGAGGGACGGGGCAGGTGTTCTCCTTTTCCTCCTCCTTCTTCACCGCATCTCTGCGACGGGCTGCGCAGGTGTCGCAGTCTGATTCAGAACAGTCACTAGACGAGTTGGTGGAGTCCGACTCCGAGTCACTGTCTGTGGATGACGAGGACGAGGAAAACAAATTCTGCTGCCGTTTCAACTTACGACGGTTCAGGTGCTGTCGCAACGCCGAATTCTCCTCCTGAAGTTGCAAAAGCTGGGCTTGGAGGGTGGAGATCATGCGAGAAGGGGAGGCGGAGAGCGCGTCCGTCAGTACGGCGGCGCGGGCCTCCAGAGCCATGATGGCAGTACGCAGGTCGGAGCGACTCCCAGCCATCAGCCGATCTTCGCGGGCGGTCTGGTACGCCGTCTCGAAGTCAGCCGCGTTGAAGGGGAACCAGTCGCGGGTGAGAAGGTGCGTGGGCGTGGCACTGCCAGCGTCTTCCTCTGCGCCACTCATGGGCGGCTCCTGCTCCCACTGAGGCGTACTGAAGTTATCAAAATCAACGAAGAGGGCGGAGTTCTCGTGGTCGTCCATGATAAACTGAGTACTGTTCTCGGGGGCGCGAGGCACCTGTGCACCCACGGGCCGCAGCACAGGAGTGGTCGGGCCGTGGTGCAGCGCCCACGAATCGCGGGATGTCGCTGGGGACAGGACAGAGACGTTAGTCTCACTACGCATCATCATCACCCCTTTTGGAGTGCGTCTACGCCTCCTACGCCTCTTTTTCTTCTTCTTAAGAGCATTGTTGTTGTTCGACGAGCGGTGACGCGCGTTCTGCTGCGACCTCAGACTCTGCAGCGGATCAGCTGATCGCGACTCCATCCTTGATGTGGCACACCTGCGCTCCACACTTGGCACCACCGCACACTGCCCGATACTCTCTTTGGGTCACTCCACTTAACTTTATCGTATTATTTCGACCACTTAGAGTAAGGAATTCGAGTCTACAAGTATGTATTCCTTCAGATAATTCAATAAACAGTCAGTATGTCACAAAAATCCACGGTGATTCCCACAAGAAAATATATATAGAGATTCACTTTCTGGGAAAGGAACTAACGTCATCAACCCAGAATGCGACAGCCACCACTGAGCTGACGAGCTGAGCCAGTGAGCTGGGATGGGCAAAAATGCCATTCATTGCCGCTTTGGTTCTTATTTATTCCTTATTTTATCTGAAATACTTGTTTACCATGATATATTATCATCAAAACTTATCTAAATATACATAATTTCTTATAGTAATTGATAATTTTATCATGTTCTTACAGGGAACAGGAGAAATAATTCAATTAAATGGTAACTGGCGTTTAACATTTCCACACAACGACCAGAGTCCCGTGCGCGCGCAGACATGTCACGTGTACCCGGTCAGTTCAAATTCTTACTATAAAGTAAATGATAATTCAATCATACTGAATAACATCACCTTCATATATATGAAATACACAGATTACCTGAGATAACAAAAGCAAAAAGTGTCAAATAGGTTTACAGTTTAGACAGGAGTAAGGCTATGCGAAGCCTAAAGATATTGTTGCCACCACATGGATCGATATCTGAGAATATTTATATTTGGAGAACGTTTTCTGTACGTTGGATTTGCTTTAATTTCCAGTGGAGGTAGCCTCATAAAACCATCATTTATAAGGTAGGAAACGAATAATTATGGGAATGTGTGTGTAAAAAAAAAGATAGACAAGACTTGTGCAGCAAACACTGCTCTCCTTCAATCTACACAAATACATCCAACAATTCAACTGATGTGCCATTAGTAAATACATCACAGAGTACGGAAATTGTAGAGAAAGATGCAGTAAGACTTATACTTCCCTCAATTTAGCCGTAAAGGATATATGAACTTCTCGCTGGCATAAAATGTGTGCGATAATCCATTTAAAATGCTTCTGCCGTAATATCCATCTTGGTATTTTCAGATCCTACTTACATTTCAAAATAATATATATCTAATACCCCGTGTAACAACCATATTTAGTTTCTAGAGATGCCTACAGTACATCACCTGTCTTTAACAATGCCTACAGCCTATTTCTAATATGATGTTTACAGCCTATCAATTGCGTCTCATGACGCTTAGAGACTATCATTTACTCTTGCCGCCTACGGCATACGAGATGAATTGGACAGTTTTAAGAATTTGAAACTGTTTGCTCTAGATACCCGTCTGAGAGCAAAGTTATGTAGTTGATAGTGAGAGGTACCTGTAGAGATAACTAAAGTTCTATTCTGTTTTACTTTACATTTGTTTTCAAATCTTAAGTTGCCTCCCTCCAAGGCTGATACCATTGCTAAACTGAACTGTATCTAATTTTATTCGTAAAATGAAAACCGAAAAATAATTCTGAATATGATAAAAATGATCACGTTAAAATACGCAGGTGTTAGTAACATGCCTGACTATAGTATGTTCATGAAAAATAATATCAAGATACGTGTTGTTAGATTGCATATATATATATATATATATATATATATATATATATATATATATATATTTTATG
>JAYMFT010327943.1:0-23327 GCA_038088735.1 Panulirus argus
TATATATATATATATATATATATATATATATATATATATATATATATATATATATATATATATATATATATTACTTGCCTTTCATTCCTACCAGAGGCCCTTCTGTCTTATATAGGCGTTTCCAGACTCTACCCCGAAATGGTAACGCCATGAGCAAAAAGTCACCTTCGATGACATGTAACAGCGTCAGTCGACAGAAAAAAGTATATCTTAGAGAGCCTTCTTGGTCCAAAGGAACCAATCTTACCCTGCTCCCACTCGAAGCGCAGCCTCGAAATTACATCTAATATGCAATCGCTCATGAAATCTGTGCACATTGACAGAAAACCCACCAGTTCTTTGCAGTGTCAGGACTCTCCTCCTGCCAAAATCATCTCCTGGATCAACCTCTCTAGTGTACAAGAAAGAAAAAAGTCACAAGGACAAACAGGTCATCCAGATAGGAGCTGGACGAGGGCTATGTTCTAAGAAGCGCTTGCCCGCGAATTTGGAGCGAGTGCGAGGTCTCCCAGCCAATCAGAGACACGGTACGTTCTTGACTTCCAGCCAATCGGCAACGAATTCTGATCCTGTCCTGGAAGCAGGGCTCATATTTTATTGAAATTCTCGCCTCCGGCTTTGGTGTACGCCTGCCTATTCATATTTATCTATGATAATAACGTTTAACCTCTTCTCTGTAGGGATAAAGAGAATTAAAGATGAACAGATGAGTAATAAGCGTGCATGAAAAGAGTGCAACTACAAAATAGACGATGAAATATTTTCTTTTCAGGGAACTTAAATGATGCACGAGTTCCAGAGACTGAAATTTCGTCTAATAGAAAACGTATCTGGAGGGGAACTGCCTTGTACCACATTCCATGCATGCACCATCAGACCCGTGTTTCCTGCCGAGGGCGAGAAATTCTGAAAAGAACTCTCGTCATTGTTTCCAGTAAATGACCACCTTGCGAGTCCCTCGTCTACTATCAAATCTACCTTCCCCTCTGAACGAGGGACCTGATTTCTTTCCACCACGCCAATCCAATTTGTTCAGGAGTGTACTTAGGAATCAAACGCAGTCTGGTAGTCCACGAATACGGCATGAAAATGATTGAAAATGTAATTTTTCCTCCTAGATATTGGCCATAGGGCGAGTCGTCTTGGGGTAAAAGAGCATACCGTCATTTGTGTCAGTCTGTTGGCATCAGTTATTTTGCATTTTCAAGAGGCGTATCGCTTTAATCTTCATCATATACACTGCTGAAAGAAGAGGCATTAAAATAATACAGGGCGTAGCCCCATGAAATAGAAAAAAAAATTGCTCATGTAATCTTATTCTTGAATATAGATTACATACCCTTGGCCCCAGGAAGTGAAAAAACAAAAATAAATTCAGTTTCACAACCACAGGGCAACATGTTGATAAGCGTACTCGAACTCAAACCCATCTCGGTGAAATATTACTTGTTGGCAATTCCTCGGGACTCATTTTAACAGGTGTTTCTCCCGAGACGTTTGATCTGGTTCCATAAAAGAAACAGAGTTCTACGTTCCTAACTTCTATAAGTATGTCTTTAAGAAAATGACACCTATCGCCAGTGTTAAATTTCTAGTTCATACTGAGATGACAAAGACATTTAAAAGCTATAAGACGTTGGTAAAAACATCATCCAATACTTCAGGGCTTGATCTTCACCCCTTTGAAGGATCGGGAGGAGCTGTAAGGCGCTCCCTCGTCAGCGCCTCAAATTTCACACCCGGAGATAATCTCCCTACGATGCATCACGCTTTATTCATCACGATAAGGGATCGAGAGATGAAATGCCTACCCCGTGCTGAGCCTCTTACCATAAAAGCGGGTCGGATTTCACCTCGAAGGAGACTTTCAACGCACGCCGTAGCAGCATGCCGAGGAGACTTCAACGCAAACCAAAGTAGTTAGCTCATCTCCCCCTTAAGAACCCCCATCGGCCTGATATTCCCAGAGGATAACAGATACTTCAAGCTTCATTCTAAACTTGAAGATCAATATTGTTTGGACAAGGAAGGAGAATAAAACGGGAAAAAAGATTTTTTTTTTTTTACCTGTTTCAGTGAGATAAGAAATTCCTCCTTGAAATATTCTACGGTCGGCTGAGGGACGGGGAACGCCAGGCCTGCTGGACACTATCTGGACATCGACGCCATATTTTATGAATCACCTGAAATGGACGTTAAGTTTGTCCGGCTTCATTTCTCTTACCTTCAGTATTTCTTAAACGATCTCCAGGGAATTAGAACTTGGTCTTTGTCCATAATTCTCTCATATTTTCACACACAATAGATTATTGCACCTTAGAATGAGAAGGCGACGAAGCTTTAGGGTATTCTCCTGGTGTTGTAGAGCAGACACGGCTTAATATCTGGTCCAGTTTTGTGTTACTCTGGAATCTGGCTGGGCGGAGGGCGAGCCAATGTCACAGACAAAGTCACAGGAACTCACATCGCGTAAGGGGTTCAGCGGCATCAAAACAGCAGACGTATTTCCCCACATTTTACACAGAATTCGTGGCTCCATTTACTAATACTGAAGGTCCATCCGTCCCTTTGGATCCTGAAATATGAATTATTATATAATAACTTTAATGGTCGTATTTTTTCTTTTACACACAAAGATGGTTTTTGATGGGAAAAGAAAGTTATTGATTTTGATTAAGGATGTCGTAACTGGATTTTTTTTTTTTTTTAATTCTTATTTTCATACATCTCTTAGGTATTATATAGGATGCGAGCCTCCGTCGCACTGCCGGCCTGCACTCAGTCTTCCTTCAGACTACATGATTTATCTTTGTAACAACGAGGACTCCCTCCACACCGAGCATATGTTAAGTCTTAATCATAAAGCCTTGACTCGGTATGATTCGCATGTAAGTTATCCTAATGAAAAGAGATACTTCTGCAGAAAAAGACCTAACTCTGCGAGGCTCGCTGGCTTTTGGTTTAGTTTTTCTTAACTCAAGAGATGAGCTCGTGTTCGAAGAGGAATCACGTGTCCAGAACACAGCTTTGAGATGCTGCGGAGTCAGACTTGCTCGGGGCTACTGTCAGATGTCGTGTCCTTTGTTTCATATTTTAGACCTGAAGGTCAGCATATGGACAGCAGTGCGCAGCAACTCAGCCATCTATACTGTAGTCGCCACAAATTGACGTCATTTAGCTTCAAGTTGCGCCAGAGGTTCGTGATGGAGAGATGATTTAGCCCGAAGATGTATAACCATACTACCACTCCAGAGAACTGATGATCTTAAAGCCGTGGGGCAGTTACATATCTTTGCCTCCGTCTGTTGGCGTTAGTTAAGTGGCAGCTCGTCTGTTGGCGTTAGTTAAGTGGCAGCTTCCTTACTCTGTCGTACAGAGGTGCCTCGTATGCTTGCCACCACTCACACTTTATAAGCGTCAGTGATGTAAGTAGTTAATGCTAAAGCTGCTTCTCTCTTCTCGCCCTTGCTTTATTGCTGTTAGGCCCGGGCTACAAACCCCTCCTCCCTTACAGCCTCCATCCATCTCTCGTCAATGGAGACCTGAGGGGAAGGAGGTGTGCCATACAGAACCAGGGATGTAGCGTAATTACTCGTAACAACGGCGGTAACGTGCACGTAACAAGGCCAGCCGAGTGATGCAGACAATTTACAACCTTTCGAGGGGGGTTATTATTTAATATAAACCGCAAAGTACTTCTAAGGGGAAGATTAGATTATAAGACCCACTGCATATTGAGGAACCCTTCGTGGACGTGCGTTCTGAGAAGAATCTGCGGTTTTTGCCAAGGATGCGGGGAAGGGGGACGGAGATGTAGTGTAAATGCCGGTGTCTGGGCGGTTACACGACGGTAACAAGATAGGGAAAGATATGTCTAACTTATGCACTCCTCCGCTGGCTAGGGAGCGCCCTCCGGCTCTCCCGTGTCTGGGGAGTAGCAGCACACACCCGTCAGTAAAGCTAATTCTATTTGTGATGGGAATACTAAACGGAAATTTATTCAGTCTTCCTTGAAGGAATTATTACCCTTGAGAGCAGGGTTAGCGGACGGCGGCCGCTGGTGTGGAGTTTTCGTCCAGATATCCGTAAAAACAGACGAGGCGCCAGCATACCTTTGCCTGGCGAAGCCAAGGGACGAGAACAATGGCGTGCTATTTCATAGACGCATCTCGGAGGGGATCTTATATGTAAATGTAAACACTGCCATACATAACCATGCATGTGGTCTCGCCTATCACCCACCTGATGGTAACGATGACCATACACTGGTAATTGGGTTATTAAATCACGAACCCTATTCGCCTCGTTAACCCAAGCTTGCTAACTGTCTTTAATTATCCTTTTTCTCGCATTGCCTAGGTTTACCTGTGCCAAACTTATATGATATCAAGCAGGGGGAAAAAGTGTTCATTCCTTTATGGTGGATACTTTGTACACGCATTTATGAACCTATGAAATTTCCAAAGGATTCTTTACCAAAAAACAGTTCATTGTAACTTAGATCATCCAGAGGAAAAAAAAGATGTAATCATGACTGAAGTGATAGAAATATTACGAATATAATCATAGTTTTCTGTGTTTCGTGCTTCAAAGAATGTAACATTAGTATTCCAGGAGGAATGAAGACATTCACATGCCAGATGACATGTCTAGTGTAAGATAAACCAAGGCAAGAAGAATTGTACACTCTGTTGGTATGGGAAGAAATTTTTCTCTAATGATTTAAGCTGACATTTTTGTTTCTGCATGCATACACACACACACACACACACACACACAAACCGCACCTAAGGAAGCACAAACGACTGACAGAGAAGGTCCAGAAGAGAGCAACAAAGACGTTATCAAGATAAGGAAAGCTGAGTTACAGGGAAAGGCTTGAAGATTTAAATTTACCCATCTTCGAAGATAGAAGAGTAAAAGGTGATCTGATCATAACATTTAAGTTTTTAAAACAAATCGATAACGTAGACAGTGAACCAGAAAACGTAACTTGAAATTAAGCAATGAACTCGTGAAAAAAAATGTAAGGAAGTACTTCTGTTGTATAAGAGTGATGGACGAATGGAACATAATGAATGAATGAAGATTTGGTCAATGCAGAGAGTACATAGAAATTCAAGAAGTTGTATGATACTATATATATATATATATATATATATATATATATATATATATATATATATATATATGCAGAAACTTCATTTCTCCGTAAAAAAGAAACTAGATACTTAGTTTGATAGATATATAGATAGATGTGAATGGTCACATAATGACAGGCAAAGAAAGAGCATAATAAATTTATATATCCAAATGGAAATATACGAAAGTGGTAAAAAAGATGAAGAAAGAGAACATACAAATTCTGAGCAGCATTAAGACACTTTAAAATGGTACGGACAAATTCCTGCCCACGCTGGCAAAGGGCAGGAGTGGTCAATGCTCCAGAAGGGATCGCACCTCCTGCTGGGGGAAGCCCCTAGGAAACCAGACCCCCCTCCCTCACCTCACCTCCAAACACAGCTTGGTAGTGGGGTTGATTTATGGATGGCTGGTTGGGTTAGGGCAGTTGGGGGGGGGGGGGAGTATTTCGGACGTAGGGATAGGGTTCAGTGGGTGGCAGCAGGTGGGGTAAGAGTAAGGGTGGCGGACGGGGAGTCATCTGAGATGGGACAGGCCTCCAATAAGTGTGGTGGATATGCTATTAATAGGAAGGCACCAAAGACGTTCTCATCTATGCTCGAGACCAGCTGAAGAACGCTGTTGTATGCGTTCGTAGGTGGGGTACCTAAAGCGAGTGTCGGTAGGGACTTGAGGAAGGACTTTTGGGACAGAGCAAAGAACGCGGGGAACTAATTTAGCGAAGATGAATGTGAGGCGAACGGCGCCTCAGAGTTGAAAAGTCCGCACGATAGATATGTGAAATTATGTGATAGGGTTTTTCCACGAATGCGAAGCTTCTTCCGGGTATAGAAAAACAAGCATGTAATCACACACACACACACACACACACAGACTGTGAGCCATACTTAAAATCCCTGTAGACTGACTGGTCTATGTTAAGACTGGAAGGTGGAGCAAGGTAAGCCAGTCCGGCAGAAGGAGAGCCGAGGAAAGTCAGGGACAGGTTCGCTCCCGGGGAGGAAGGCAGGGAAGGGACTGCGGTTTGTTGCAGAGTCGTACTTACGTACGTACGTACGTTGACCCCCTGAGCCTCAGTGTGGCCTGGGGTCCATGAGAGAACCACCCGAAGTCTGGGGAAGAGACAACGAGGACCGAGTGTGTAAATATGCGTCCGGCCTTTACAACGGTAAAGTGATTTGTTTTGGAGAAAATAGGAATCCACTGAAATCAGTGTGAGTTTCTGAGAATTGTCCGTCTACGGCTGGACGATGATTTCATATTGAAAGTCGCTTATGATTATTGAATATTAATCGTAGGATCATTGGATATCTTTTAATGTTACAAGGATCTCTCGCTTTTTTTTTTTTCCTTCCAACATTAGCGTGACAAATATGACAAGTGATTTCATACCTGTTTGTGTCCTTATCATAATATTTTGTAAGTGATCACTGATAGGCTTTGAAGTGTGTGTGTAGTTGTGTTTTATTCGTTACGTAAAATTGTTTCTCCTTCCACAAAACAAGTCACTGACACCCATGTGCCTGTTGAGTGCTGGGTGAACGGGGACAGCCACGGCTGAGGAGACGCGTCCATCTTTTATCGTCTTGCCCGGGAACTGAACCCAGGATTCTTTCGGTTGTAATCCAACTTCGGCGGAGGTTGCCCTTTGCATGTTTGTGTGTGTGTGTGCACGTATGTGTGTATGAGTGGCTCGTGCCTTTTTCCCCACATGGTGGAGCACTTAATACCTGTATTCAAAGAGCAGTTATATCTGTACCACAAGATTTGTCAACACTTGTAGGCCGCTTGGTGACCCTAGTCGAAAGTTTGTGTGTAATGATCCAGCGGGAGAGGAATAGACGGCAGACATGTCAACTTTTGGACAGAAAATGAGGAAAGAAAAAAAAAAGTAACAATAGTCTTCCCTCTTCCCTCTCGTTGTTGACGGCAAGAACACGATAAGGATGACGTAACCCAAAACAGGTATAACATCCGTTACAAGAAAAGCTGACGAGAGGAGAAGAAAAGGAAGAAGAAGAAGAAAAAAAAAAAATTCTCCATGCAATAATTAACATATTCCTACCCCTTCCCCCTCCCCCACTCTATATTTTTTTTCCTTTGTTTTTCTCATATTTCTTGCTTTATTCTGATTGGATGCCGAGAGTTATCGTGTTGCCATCTGTATTCGCAACACGTTGACGCCCGAGAGGTCATTACTGTGGCTGGCTAAACACAAGACAGGAGGGTTGAAATTATGGTCGACCGCTGGGATGCCTGGTCGGCTCTCTGTTCCTCGCTCTACCCTAGTTACTGCGACCAGGTGAAGCTGGGCGGATCGCTCCATCTCCTCCTACTCCCCCTCCCCCCCTTCCCCCTACTTCTTCCCCCCCCCTCCCCCTTTGGGCACGGGTGGAAGGTTGGAGGGGATTGTCTCATAGGGGGTGATGAGGCTTAATGGCAGTGGTGGTGCCGGTGGAAGAAGAGGGGCGGTACCATTGTCTCATGGGTCTGTGCTGAAGGCAGAGGGAGGCGCGTGAAGGCTGTTATGCAAGTGGCGTGTTGGAGGGTGAGGTGGTGGCAGTAGGGCGTGTTTTGTCCCCTTGGCTGTGTTGGAGAGTCGATTGGTGGGAGGCTGGTGTCTCCTGGTTGTCTTGGGAGGGTCGATTTGTGTTGGAGGGTCGATTAGTTGGAGAGTCTTGTTTCCCAGTTGTGTTGGAGGGTCGATTGGTGGGAGGGTGGTGTCTCCTAGTTGTGCCGGAGGGCCGACAGGTCTCCCGGGAGGCTGGTGTGTCTCAGTTGTGTTGGAGTGTCGAGTAGTGGAAGACTTTCATCTTCTACTTGTGCAGGAGAGTCGACTGATCGGAGGCCATGGTCTACCAGTTGTGCTCTCAATCGTATCTTAGGGAGTCAACTTGCGGAAGGAAGTGCTGAAAACTAGACGTCGATGGCTTAGGATTGAGGCTTGCAAGAGAGAGAGAGAGAGAGAGAGAGAGAGGACTGGCGGTCATCATGATGATGATCGCCCTCATTTTCATCTTCATCAGTATTCTCACCATAATCATCATCGACGCTGATATCATTATCACTGTCTTCAATATAACTCGCATCAAACTTGTCATGATCTTGTCGTTCTCAGCATCTGTCATGAAATTCATTATTACTAATCATCATCATTTACTATTGTTATCTTAAGTGTTGCCATCATCATCATCATCATCATCATTATCATCATAGTAGTAGTAGTCGTAGTAGTAGCAGTAGTAGTTACTAAGAATCATATATTCACTTCTCTTCCTCCAACTACTCTTATTCTCCTTCTTTTTCTTCCTCCTCCTCCTCCTCATCATCATCATCATCGCCCTTATCACCATCATCATCATTATCACTATCTTCATGATCATCGTCACCATCATTCTCACCAGTATTACCATCATCATCTTTTCCAGAGTTCTGGCTGCAATGCTCGGCAGGCTGCTGCGTCACATTATTACCATATGGCCATTGGCAACTCAAAGGTGGGCCGTTTTGCTACCTCTTTCCCTACACATAGAAGCTTTGGAACTCTTTACATTCCCATGTCTCTTCCAGTAACTATAACCTGGCACATTTTAAAAGACAGGTTTTTCACGTTCTCCAACATTCTTAAATGCTTTCCCTTGTCTTTTCTTTTTTCCTTTCATTATCATCTCTATAATTCAGTCAAGGCCCGACCTTGATGTGGACTTTTGTCCGTGAATGGAGCCTTCACCATGAAAAAAAAAAAATCAAAATCACTATCACAGCATCAGTTTCATCACCATTATAATCATAACCATTTTCACCACCGTGAACATCACCATCACCATTATCACCATCATCGCCGCCATTATCCCTAATCACCGTTACTATCATCCTCCAAGACGGCCTATCATCCACCAGGGGTAAGGAACCGTACCCACGCCCTGCAAGAGAAGAAGGAGACCCCGGGATGGGACGTAACCAGACTTATCTATCGATGAGAACAATTTGGGTTCGACCGAGACCCAAGTTAGGGAAGGACAGACGAGGGTTCAGCTCTAAATCAGTTTTTAGGAACGGAAAAACGTGTCTAGGTTCGAGCACGACCGTGGCGCAGCTCGGAGAGTAATGGATTGTCCTGCATTCCGTACTCTAGTTATATGACGGGGATGGTGGAGGAGAAACGAGAGGGAGGGTTTTATGCTGATGTCTAGTTACGGGAAAAATGGTTGGCTGGGGGAAAGGGAGCGGTGGGGCCGAGAATGAAACATAATGATAAGAAGGGACAGACATTTGTGAGGATTTATGGGGATGTTGGGGGCAGGTAGTAGGGATGTGTGTGTGTGGGGAGAAGAGGAGGGAGGAGGGATGATGGCAGGGATGGCGAGAGGGGTTCGGGTAGGGGGACACGAGGATGGTAGGTAGGTAGGTAGGTGGTGGAGGTATAGGAAGGCAGCGAGGGAGGGACGTGTGAGGAAGAGGTCAACCTCGGGCAGCATGGTGAGGAAGAACCCCCGGCTGCTTGTTTGTTTACAGTCCCGACCTCCCGAGAGTCATACGGGGAAGAGGCCACGGACGTGGGTGCCTTTTAACGCACGCGCTACAGGTACATAAGCATGTACGGTCGTCCAGTAAATCTCACGCACCCCGAGCCCCTCACTTCTTATGCATGTGCACATATAGATGCACGCTCACTCAATCACTACGAGTGCGTAACACACAACACGAGCGTGTTGAACACACACAACATCCCTTCACGAGCCAACCCCCTCGGCCACATACATCCCTGGCGTAAAAATACATACATCACAAGCTCGGCACTGTAAATATTTGGGCTCTCATGTGTCCGCCACCAGAGTGCACCCACGTCATATAAACTTCTACTACCCACAATACACGTTTCCCCCCGGCCAGCGATGAGGAACATCTCGGACAATTTGCATAATGGTTCCCGTTACGAAGCGGCTGGTGTGCAAAAGGCCCTGATTATCCAGGTCTGCTCATTTTTACCGGCGGTCGGGTCATAGGTTCCGTGCCCTAGGACTTTTGGGGCCCTACTTATCGGCTGGGGGTTGGGATGGGGGGAGGGGGGGGGGGAATATAACCCGAAGGATAATGAGAGGTTATTCGGCCGGTCCCGGAGATCTTGTGGAACACCAGAGGTTCAATCATTTTACGGATTCTGTGGTCCGAAGTGAGGCTAAATGGAACTGATTTGAGGCTGAGTCCACTCTTGTGTTTTGAGGATCCAGCCTTGGGCTAGGCGGGTCTAGTATGAGACTCTGTGGGTCTATCCTGGGGGTTTCCTCTGAGTTCAGAGTGTTTTCTTCTTAGGATAGATCTGCAGCTCTCAGAGGCTAGACTAGTGCTTTACGAAGGCAATCCTCTGCTTTGTAAACTCGGTCGTGGATTCTGCGAGGCCAGGCCGCATCTCAGTGAGACCAGTGTAGAGCTTTGTGGGCTTATCCTGTAATCTCGGTAACCCGCTCTAGAGCTCTGTAAGGCCATCCTTCTCCTCTCTAGAGCTAGTTCGTGTGCCACATTTTCCTGCTTTATAAGTTTAGCTAAAGTGCTGTGAAGGACTAGGCTATGCTTCTGTGGAAGAACAAACTGGGAGTCTTCGGCACCACTCTGAGGACCTGTAAGGTGTTTCTTCTTTGGGGGGTCCTTTGGAGGTAAGTTGGTTCTGTAGGATTTTTCCTAGTTTCTGTAGGACAAGTTGACATTTGAGCGATCATTCTGAGGCTCAGTACGACTAATCCTGGCCTGCATATGGTCAGTCTTGCACATTATGACTACCCTTGATGTTGAGAAAGGCAGTCTTGGGCTTCGGGTTTCCACCCATGGGGTATCTTTGGGACTAAAGGTATTACGCGATCACTCTTCCACTTTGCCGAGCCGATCACTGGGGTCCTCCACACTGTTCTTTAGGGAAAGCATGATCTTCTCTAGTGCTAGCCCGTGAGCTGTTCTGTTGCGTGGAACTCTGGCTCTCACCTGTGAGGCACCACCAGGCGCTTTATGAGGTTGTTCTGCATTTCTGTCAGACTAGTTCATGATCTTAATGCTAGTGCTAAGTAAAGACAGTTGAACTTTGAGACTGGGCCGAGTACTCGATAGACACCCTGGGGCTGCCCTTGAGCTCAGTCTTGTAAGTCTTGGACTCTTCAGATTCAGTCTTGGGCTCTGTGGATCTAGTCTTTTGCCTTCTTTGGCCAGACTTGAGCTCTGGAGAATCAGTCTAGTGCTCCAATAGGACCAGTTTGTTGCAGTTTGTGGCCAATAACTGTTGGCACGGTCTGGGGTCTCAGATAAGATGTGTGGAGGTAGAATCAAGCCCTGACGTTACTCTTGGGTCTTACGGACAGTTCAATGGCTCCAGTGACCTAGGTTAGTGCCCCACGAACTAAGTTTTGATATGCTTGAGGATATTCTGGGATTCTTCAGGTCTTTTGTTTAATAGGACCAAAGTGGGACTCTGTGGGGAAAATGTGGGATTCACTGGGACCAGACTGGGTCCTTCTGAAACCAGTGAGGTGAGGCATGGGCTGTATGTGACGTGCAAGTGCGTCATGCGACGTCTTTCAGGAGAGTCCTGAAGCTGTGTTGTTGTGGTAAACGTCCTCTACCACAGGCCAATCAGAACCTCGGCTCCTGCCCCTCTCCCATACTAACGTGGCGTCATCTTCGCGGAACACATCACTCTCCAGGATAATGGTTTCTACGAAAATGTTTTCCCCTCAATCACCAGCCATGACACCACTCCATCCATGGCCCAGGAAATTACTTTAATCGATAGATTGCAAGATTATTGGGTGAGATTATCAAAGGCTCCCTTAGAGTTAATAAACGTAGTTTTTGACGTGGCCGAAACGAGATGATGAAGAGGAATATCTTTGTTATGTGTCTGAGCAGAGTGAGGAAACAAGTGAAATTTTGGTCTGTGCTGTATATATAATTAGCTATCTGTCTATCTATCTATCTATCTATCTATCTATCTCTTTATCTATCTATCTAACTATCTATTTATCTATCTATCTATCTGTCTATCTATCTACCTATCTATCTATATTTCCCTTCATACCTGTCCTCTGTAGCCCTCCTTAACGAGGTAGCATGGGAACAGACAACTGAGTTTTTGAGGAAGAACCGTCTCATACCTCCTTTCTTAGTCCCCAGTTTCGGAAGGTATCAATACAGGAGTCAAATATCACCAGCCCTACGCTCCCTCCCCTCGTAGACGCCTTCTACGGCAACACGGCAAGCAGAGGACTTGCTGTACATATACATAATGTATATGTTTGTATGTGATTTCAGGGGCAACCCTCAAATTTCAGAGGCAGGCCCGGGAATTACCACAAAAAAAACAAAAGGGTCCGCTGGCAAGGAGTTGCGACAGCTGATTTTGGGAGAGTTGGTAATCGACTCTGGTTTCGAAAGGTTCTCGATGATTACAGCCTTGTCTTGCAGAAGCGGACGCACGGACGTTCTGGCCTCCCTTGGATCCAGGCTTCCCTGCTATGCAGTGAAGAAACCCGGGGATTTAGGGCCGCTCATGGTAGGGGAGAAATGGGCAGTTGCCCGCCAAACTCTGGAGAAACCAGAGACATGAAAGGTTTTCCTGGCAGGATGGAAAGGATGATGATGCCCAACCCCCGCCAGGCACTAAGGAGACTCAAAGTATGGTGGTGGTCGTGGTGAGGGGAGAGACTGAGATATCCTCGCTAGACGCAGGGGAGCCAAGGATACGATGGTGGTCGTCGTCGTGGGGGAGATATGGCGTTATGGTCCCCACCACCCAACGTAGTAGTTCCTGCGCACTTGCGATCTTGTCCCTAAGGCTCAGCTATTAAGTTTTTATTAGTGTGTTATGGGAAGGATAAGGAAAATGTGCAGTACCCATTTTTTAGTTCTCTGTTGCCTGATAATCTGTTACGCACCGTCGCTCTTCTCACTGTTGTAGTTACTTCATGATATCTCCTCATAACTTCTAGTAATTCGAAGATAAAAACATAAACACACACACACTAAACGCCAACGAGCCAAACATACCACGCAGTTCTTGCCACAAAAGAACGATTTAATGCCGCCCGAACTCAGTAGCTGTAGACCGGGCAAAGTGAGGGTAGCGGGACAGCAATCCAGCCAACGCACGTCAGGGAGGCAGGCCGTGATGGGCCCCTGCACGACATCTCTTCGGTGCACAGGCACAACGCCTCATCCATCAGTAGCGCAGGCAGGTGAATATTTGTGCTTTGTACAGTCTGAGAAGAAGAAAAAAAAAAGTCAACGAAGAACATTATCTTTTGTCAAACGAAAATGTCTTTTTTTCGTCAAAGGATAAAGCTAGTTTCTATCAAGGTGAGATGACTATCTTGATTGTGAATATTTACATGAGGAGGAAACGCATTTTGTTAATTTTCTTATTCATTATCAGATATAAATTCCTCTTTCAACATCGTCATAAACCTTTACCTCTTGTTTACCGATTTTATATGTTCTGTTTTCATTCATGTTTCGTTTTCTTTCTACACTGCTCCATTTTCTAATTCATTATCAACTTCTACGATATTTTGATTTTCTTATTTCACTGATTTATAAATTCTTTTACCGTTTTCTTTTTGGGTCTGGGGGTCTCTCCTGTTACTTGTAACTTTTGCTGTTACTTTTACCTCGTTTGCAATTGGCTGTTATTTCCAGAAGTTGCTCTTAAGCTTCTCCGTCTTAATTCTTTCCCTTCTACCGAACTTCGTCTGCGTGGGGTTACACCACGATGGAGAGGACATCCTCAGCCAGGCCGTATCGTCGTCAGCTGACAAAGGCAGGTACCATGTCATCGAAGAGCTTCTCACGCCAGAGGAGTCTCTCATTTCCCTGAGAATGATTGTAGCGCCGCCTCGGAACTGCAGGAGCCCCATATAATGAGGCCCAAGAATTATGTAATTGAATCAACTCTGTCATGCATCTGCTATTCTTCCTGTTTCTGCTTGTGTTTCCACAGCTGCTGACGTACAATCACCTCCATGCTACTTATCTTCCATCTACATCATTTCCTTACAGAGCTCATTTAAGTAACGTAATGCTACGTGCTTCCACTATGTTTCAGTTAGACTTCATTGTACTCTTCCGTAAAACTTTTGCGAAGTCTCATTAAAATTATCTCTCCTTGTGAGTTAACCCCCTGCTGGAGACTGTGCACACACTCTATACAGTATAATCATTACGCAACTTAATCTTTACTTTTCTATGTATCAAAGTTTGCATACTTTGCTAAGCGTTTCGATCATTTAAGTAGCACTTATATAAGTCTTGTCTGAGGAAAGTCGGTGTTATAATCCCTTTTGTTATTCGGATATTTTTTTTTCTAGGCAAAGGATCTTTCTTACATCATGTGATCATAGATAACCCACCCTTTCCAGAGCTCCAGCACCATCAGGTTCGACGACCCTCTCTCCTTTTTTTTCTTTTTTTTTTCTCTTAGCGTCGCTGCTGCCTCACTCGCCGCGGAGGATAACATCACATTAATTTATAGCTGTGCTTGCCTCGGCCCTGGAGTCAATGGAGCTATCGCGAGGGTGTTCATCAACTGTTTTTCTCCTCTCTGTTCCCCTTTGCCGGCCACTCTTACCGCACTCTATTGTTGCAAATGCAAGTTTTTTTTCTTCTTCTTATGGTCACGTCAGCGGGATCCTCACAAGTTGAGGTATCGGGCTCTTCATCCTCGCCTGAACTATCTTGAGGGCGGTATCGGAGGCACTGTGCTGAGGCTAAACCCGTCCCAACCTCAAGATGGCATTGCTGTTGAAGGATTTCTCTCTACTGCTAATGAATAAGAAACTCTTCAACCTGACATTTCGTTTCACGAGTCTTCATCTACATATCTGACCAGCTATACGTGTCTAAGACCTCCAATAGATAGCTGGCAATTAATCCGGAGAGGCAGGAAGCACAGAGCTCAATTGATTAGACTTATCTTGTCCTATGTTGAGATCTGATAAGATCGAGGAATGAGAAGCTCTTGGAACATGAACCATGTCATCCTTAGGACCCAGAGAACAACCCTAGAATATGCAGGTTACCTCCTGAATCCAAGTATTTTTTGCTGTTGATGTTCTACTGTTGAAGCCAATTACGGACTTAGTTGCCACCATATCTATGAACGAGAGAGCGAACGGGCGAGAAAATGCCACGCTTCGAACCCGGAAAATAAGACATTATGTTTCCTCCTGGAGGTGGTAAAAGTCGTTCGCTACTGCTCGTTTGGGATATCGATTGAGATGGAACAACTAATTGTTGCTGTGTGTTTCGAGTTAGACGAGAATACTCTGAGTACAGTAATACTGTAGATCAAGATAAGAAAGTACATTAGCAGGAACGAAAGAAAAAGAGTGAAGCAATGTGAGTATATACGAATATAAAGATACCGTCCTTGAGACGTTCAGATAACATGGCGCTCAGTTCTGGAACAGAGAGAGAGAGAGAGTCCTGGTGTGCAATGGATGTTCATGACACGCAAGATTCTCAGGCGTGAGATAAGACTGCTCCCGCACCTCCCTCGCGTGGCCAGGCCACCTGTCGACCTCTCCCTCTCCTGTGTGATGTGTAAGGGTGCGCGGTGGTTCATGGGGGTAGCCAGATAACGGAAGACCTGATGTTCTATGACGGTTTTATCTGTTGGAGGACAGTACGTGAGAGTGCATGGTAAAGACAGATAACGGAAGACCCGGTGGTCTATGACATGGTTGTATATTGGAGGAAAGTACATGGGAAACCCAGATAAAGGAACACTTGGTAGCCTGTGGCAAGGTTTTTTTGCTGTAGGACAGTTCACGAGAAAGACAGATAAGAGTCGACCTGATGGTCTGCGATTTTTTTTTTTCTGCCAGAGAACATTGATTGTAAACTAGATATTGTATCTAGTTTATTGTATCGTCACCCATCATCGAGTCTTTGATAGGATGAGATATCTAAATTTTTTACCCAGTGTGAGAAAATTTTGTTTTCTAAGAATAGACGTAAAGTGAACGAAATGAAAATGCTTATATAGTCATTTAGATAGGCGTGACCTGTAGTACCTGATGTGCTGGTATTGGCAGTAGTGTCGCAAAGGAACAACACTAGAGTCAGAAAGGCTGCACTGCTGAGCAGGATATTGAGCGCCTTACGTCTGTTGTTTTTAATGTTTGTGAATTTGAATCGGCGTCACGTGTTCGTGATACAGTCATGTCTGTGATTGTGTGTGTGTGTTATTTCCAGTTAAATAATCTACTGTACACGAAGGAAGATTTGTTGTTAAGGGGAAATTCTTCTACGTTGTGGCTTTCAAAAGAAAACGTCTGTATCAGGTGAAGGGAACGGGTTGTCTGTGGAACGGCACGTCTGCGAAGAGCCCTAATAAGCGTAGCGTCTCCACATACGTGAAGCGGCATACGAACTGCGCACTGAGGTGGACTCAGGAACATTTCTTGTCAACAACCGAGACTTTGTGAGTTCAAGTAGTTGATAACAGATAGGAATATCTTTAGCTTAATCGCTGGAGGAGTACCTTGATAACAGATGAAGTTACTGTAACGAAGAGCTAAGTTTTTAAATTCACTTTTGAGATAGTTTATTGTAGATGAAGTCAGTGAAGGCGTAGAGGCCTTTAATACCCAGTGAGTCATACTGCATTTCTACGACTCACTGATCTACACAGAGATGAGAGGGTAAAAACATACCAAGGATGTGAGGGTAAGGACACCAGAGGCCAAAGAAAGAGAAAGTCGTAAGAAAACCGCTGAGTACAGTATGTATGGACAGTGTTTGTGACGGCGGCGGACTGCGTGGCTGGTATACGTAGATTCAGACAGAGGGTTGGGTGGGACTGGGGTGCATGAGTATATGTTTACCATAGTTTGGACGATGACGCTGAGGAAAACGCGATGGCAGGTAGAATGATAAATAGGAATTTCACGAAAAATAGCCGAGTTTACTCGTTTATACTGGAACAGCTAACTAGAGCGTAGAATTGTCAGCTAGGATACAAATAAAGATAGATCCAAGGGGGAGTCTCAGAGCGAAAGAAGAGAGAGAAAAAAAAAACACTAAAAAATACGTTCATGGGAACAAAACACAGGAAGTCAGGAAGATAAAAGAAATTGAAAAAACAGATAAGAAGTGATTTACAGGGAAGCAGCTGTGAGTAGGAACACAAAGGGAGGAACGCCAGACTAACTACATGATGGTGGGGATAGAACGAACCGTTACGAGAGGAGACTACGCCGAAAACTGAACAGTTGATGAATTTTAGAGAAGCGGGCAAGGAGGATGAGATAAATGTATAGGATGGGAGTCATTAAAGAAAGCCGTAGCAACTTTCAGGATGGAAGTACTGATAGAACATTATCATCATTTCGAAACGCCAGAAAAAAATAGATAGTTTTTGACGGGTTATACAAACTTAGAGAAGACGACGGCGGTGTCGGTGAGAATATGGCAGACAGTATCTTCGTAGAATGTGAATATATTATTGAAGTATTAGAAAAAGAAAATTTGCTTTCAACAGCAATGAAATATAGGGAAGCAATGACACGACATAGGAGAGAGGGTTACACGGTGAAAGGCGCCGAAGTGGGGAATGGAGAGAAGAAAGGAAAGGCATCTGACGTCAATGCTAAAACGAAGATTTTATCCTGGAAAACGAACGGGCCGTCAGAAGAGGCAATGGAAATGATTGACCCAACGACGACGGTAGACCAAAGTACAACGGAGGTACTTTAAGTTGCCCGGTGATGATTGGAAGGGAGAGAGAGAGAGAGAGAGAGAGAGATCTAGGCGCGCTGGTGCCCATCTGTAAGCAAACGGGAGACCAAACGAGGAGGATATCGAGAAACACAACTTGACGGCAAATATGAGAAAAGTGTTGGAAAAATATAGCAGAAGGAAGGGTTTAGAAGGAACTGGGTGTTTATTGGAGCCTAGTATTATATCATGCGCTTGCGGGCGTTAGGCAAGGTAGGGTAAGTGAGCGCATTAGGCTATTCGAAATGGAGTTTGCGGGGTGCACGGTGCATACATGTTGTGAGGACAGGTGGGTATATGTTGCAGGCACGAGGTGAGGATGGAAGGGTACATGATGCAAGCACGAGGTGTGGGCAGGCGGGTACCTGGTACACGACAAGCCTGCGGATGCACATAACTTTCCGCAATGTTTATGCAGATCGGATCCTGCTGATGGTTTATATTGAAGGCAAACAACTGTTGTACCTCACGTTTGCAGTCCTTAATTGTACACTTCTCCTGTTATCCTCCCTGGTCGATTAATAATGATATCTCTGTCACTGTGGTGATTAATGTGTGAGATATCACTCACACTTCCATTTACAGGAGAAGTGATCCTGAACCCGTGACCCGTGTTCAGTATGGCCTGTCGTCCCTGTAACAACGGACGATAAAAGAGGACGAAGAAGAAAACAAGGAGGAACACGAAGGGAAGAAGAAGAAGAATTACTGCAAAGGTGAGAATTAATGCTCGAAAGATTAATAGAAAGAACGGTTGGAAGGAGCTGCAGTGTTTAACAAGAAAAAGAAAGTTTATAAAAGGAGGGCGTGGGATAAAGGAAGAGATGGAAAGGAGAAGGAAGAAAATGAGGGAAAGGTTAGGAAGGGCAAAGAGGATTTATCAGGGGAGAGAAGGAGAGAACAAGATGGAGAACAAATAAAGACGAACAGTAGAGGGAAAAGAGCAGCGAGGGCAGGAGAAATCCAGAAGGAAGGAAGAACGAGGGAAGAAGTTCTGGCAAGAGGGAGAATCGAGAGGAAGATCAAGAGCAGAGAAGGAGGAAGAGGAGGAGGAGTGATAATATCCAAACAGATCATTATGGTTGCCATTTACCTCCTGTGCGTTTCGAATCAACATGATGATAACCCTCGGATACCTTGGCAAGAAGAGTCACAACAGCAGAGGAGTTACACAACAGGTCGTCTCTCTCTCTTATACACGTACAGTGTATGTTTCAGACCGTGTGAATTAACTCTGTAGGACCTGGCAAGCTTATTACTGTGAACTATGACTTGGAACTCATTACCGTTATTTACAACCAGATTTACTCACACTACAGGCATGTAAAAGGTTTATTTACCCCGCGCACTACCAAGTGACACTTTACTAAACATTTCTGGAAAACCGCTTAGAGAGGGGAAGGGCATCTAAGACGAACATTTCAACAGATTTACTCACTTTGCATCTTTTACAGCTAGACGCTCCGCCGAACACCTCCGTGCCATGAATTTTTCATAAAGATTAGCCCTTGTAGAACTTCATAGCTGTAGATATTGTTATCAAACGAGATAGTTATTGTTGTAATTGCATCCCATATTTTGCTGATTCGCAACAGCTTGTTAAGTCATATACTTAAAAAATATAAAAGAAATAGCTGGTGATTTTATATATGAAATGATCAGAGTTACTGCACTCGAACTGTGTTGACTAAGAACGATTTCAAGTGTTTGTTTATGGACACAGGAGGCCAGTGTTTGGTTACGTTCACCCCTGTTGGGTGGGGACCCCATAACCTGCCAGAGCCCTCATCCTCCCCACATTCTCTATAAACTCGTCCTTTCTCTTGTTTTCTGTGATCCTTCATCCTTTTATATCCTCTGTCCTTGAGCCAAGGGTGACTCGGCTTCCCCAGATGTTTGGAAGCACCACGACATTTACACTTCACAGATTTCCATTCCTTATCATCTGTTCCATGTATTCATCTTCCTGTCTTTCATTCATCCGTAACATCTGTCTTTCCTGTTATCATTGTAACTTATATCTCATTACCATCGTCCTTTGGAGAAGATTTTATATCCTTATCAGCTTACTGTCCTGTCCCACCATTCATATTTTCCTCAAACCTTCCTTCATGTGGTAGTCTCGACAGACCCGCCGATGGCAATCAGACAGACACTCAGACAGACGACACCACGTGGAAATTTGCGACACTTCCTTCCTCCTCGGTGGTGCCCCGTCCTCCTCCTCTCCAACTCTCACATTTTTTTTCTTTCTCTATACCCTTTTTTTTCCCCCGCGGGCAGGAGAGGGTTGCGGCTGGCCCTGGCCGCGGCGGGCAGAGCCGGGCCGGGCCGGGCCGGGCCGAATCAGGCCGAACCCTGGACGGGGGCAGGTGATGGTGTAACCCGAACCCTCCCATACCTGGGACAGTCTGACCCACTTGTGGTCGCCGCCGCCTGTGCAACGCTCTGTTGGGTCCGCCTTAATTCATTCCCCTGACCTCACCTCCCTTCCCAGCACTCCGCCACCCTCGTGATCGCTGACGTTATTAGAAAAATGATTTAGTGTCGGATGTAATAAAAGATACGGAGATTTACTGCGACAGAGAAGTCAGTAATGGTGTGGAGGTAGAAAGTAGAAGGGCAGCGGGTTGCGAATAGAGCGTGGGGCCGCGGGGAACTTTTCTCCTAAGTGTCCTTGAAACATTCGCCTCTACCACCACCACCACCACCATCCCCCACTGAATAATAAACACTTCCTCGCCTGTAACACCTTCCTAGTTGCCACAGATAACGCCTGCACGGGCTGGATATCACGGGCCTACCTTCAGAAACGATGAGAGAGGGACGTTGATGGATTGCCTTCGGTGGCTTCGCTGACGCTCGTTAAAAGGGAAAGTAGCCAAAATATTTTGTTCTTGTCCCGGAATAGATATCGTTCCCGGGGCGTAAAAAAATCAGCGGTTCAGATACAGACAGGGACAAGCCGTGGGCCACAGTTCTCCCTCCTGTCCTTGAACACCTGCGCTCCGTCGAGACAGGTGGATTCCAGCGATCTATTATGGCTTCCAGCAGGACACGTCAATGCCAGACGTATAAGCGATAGCGATCTAGTTCGAAGTGTTACAGATGAAACCAAGTGCTGAAGGTGGCCCACCAGCAGGACAAGGTACACGTGATCACCTGCAGGACAACAGGATTTACAGGTAACCTTCTGCAGAAGTAGGAACAATTTGCATGGAGTCCAGGTGTACGGCAGACTTCCTCGTGCCACAGATGCATCAGGTCCCTTATTAACGGATGCTTGCTGTAAGAGACTTGATTTTTAGGAGGGTCTATGAGCCTTAGGGATCCAAGTGGCTGGAATAGTAACATGTGGCCTGCAGGAGGACGACTGACATCTTGAGAAACAAGTAACATCCAGGATGCGACCATGACTCCAAGATATTCACGGAAGTTCAAGAGGAAGGAGAAAAAAAAGATTGCTAATGGTACTTGCGACCTCCGTTTGGAAAAGTGACCCTTGAACCCCGGTGGCATTATTTACTTTTAGAAGCTGAGGGGACCTGGAGAGGAACTAGTGGCTTTCATTGGCTCCTGTGATTTCTTTAAATTCACATATTCTGCAGAGGCACAAGCGAATTTCTACTAGTATGGATGACTTCCAGAGGTGCCTAACTTCCAGATGTACATAGCCTCCAGAGACACAAGAAACTTCAGTTGCGTCCCACTGTTCACCTATAGAGTTGATCAAGCAGTAATGATTTCCAGCAATCTACGTGACCCCCCCCCCCCACCCCCGACCAGAGATACGCAACTTACAGAGGTGCGTTGAATCTTGATGTCCAAATATCCAGGTGGCTTATATCAATGATATTCAGTAATCCAGTTGGCTTTCGTAGGTACGCAACTTCCACAGGTACGCTGACTCGTGCTGGCCACCTGCACAAGTGGTTTTGTTAACAGGTTAGTGATCTTCGGAGGTGCCAGTTATCTTAGCGAATCTCCCAGTGTAGTACAGGGGGTTACAAGAGCTACCCATGGAAGGGTACAGGGATCATAGGACGTGCTCCTACAATGGTCCAGGGATCACAGGAGGTGCTCCTACAGTGGTTCAGTGATCACAGGAGGTGCTCCTACAGTGGTGCAGAGGATGAAACGAAGTATAGATGACTGCTGCTTGTACACAAATAGCCTCGTAAGCTTTCTTGCACTGAACCCCAGTGTCATCAGATAAGTTTTTTCATCTGAATAAATTACATTTAGATGATTAAAACTTCTCTGTGGTCCTGGGATCAAACGAAATCCGCTGAAGAGGAGAAATAATTAAGAGAAACTTCTAATTTTGTTCAGAGTGTAGCACTGAGCAGCGTAACACCAACAGCAGAAATACTGAACGCCTAATTTAGCATAAAATTCCGCCAATATAGATATGTATTTTCTTTCCATCCCGCATACAGCTGTCCACAGGGACTGTAGGAAACCAGGTATTCTATCCATCGATGAGATAACGTAGGAATAAGAGTCGCATGACTTTAATTTTTCATACAGCACAGACCAACCGCTGATAGAGCAGTGATCCGCAACAAGTAAAGCATTAGACAAGCACTGATACAGTATTGGCCAGTCACAGATACAGCAGTAGCAAGCCATTGATACAGTGGTGACTAAACATCAATACAACATTGGCCATCCGTTGATTCAAAACCACATTTAACATATCAGGTGTAATCAGTATGATAATTGCCGAGCGACAGGTTGGGCAGGTTGGGATGGCTGAGCTTTCCCTGGACGCCAATGCCTCTCCAGTACCCATCAGCAGCCGAGGACGGAACTCGAGCTTCCAGGGAACTGAAGATGAGATCCGTCTAATCTAAGACACTGGATTTATTCCGTTACCGAGGCTAATCACTGGAAATTGAGCTGTACCGCAAGGATGTGTTAATTTACTTCGTGAGGCCAGCCAGTGCAAAGCTCTGACCGCTTTGGCTTAGCCTTGAAACCATATCCCTTTAAATGAGGAATCAGTTGCACTCACGTAGATAGTATGCAGCTTTCCTGTACCCAGAAGGTAGTGTTTATCTGGAAATCCAGGTTAGCGTAGTCACAAAAGAAAGTCCAGATTTAACTAATGTGCTCTGCAAGGGATTTTACCATTGCAAGACAAGTGTTACTGTTCGCTGAAGACAGTGTTTGCTGGAAACATGGCCAGCTGACGGTTCGGACCCGATATTAGAGCTATAACAGTAGAGGGAACGAAATTTATTTTACATAGACGTTCATAGGTACATTTTAGAAATCAGATTACCAAAAAAATATTTGGCAGGGACGAATGAATATTAGAAATTCATGCGAGAAAAATATCAGCTGCACTGCTTTAATATGAGGATGCTGCCAGCTTATATATATATATATATATATATATATATATATATATATATATATAT
>JAYMFT010328054.1:0-23327 GCA_038088735.1 Panulirus argus
CACTCACTCACTGGCCTTAAGCCTTATTTATTCATTTGGAAATACGTCATCTCGTCTCACTCACTCACTCACTCACTGGCCTTAAGCCTTATTTATTCATTTGGAAATACGTCATCTCGTCTCACTCACTCACTCACTCACTCACTGGCCTTAAGCCTTATTCATTCATTCATTTATAATCAGTGTTTAACCATAGCACCATTTTTTTTCTTATTGGAGTCATTATATATTTTCGTATCGGTGTCTAGGGAGGTTGTGGCTTCGAACTGTCTTGACCATTGGACTACACAGACTGCTCTCTCTCTCTCTCTCTCTCTCTCTCTCTCTCTCTCTCTCTCTCTCTCTCTCTCTCTCTCTGAAACACGGACAGAGGCATTATTAGCACACTGGATGAACAGCCTTTGGATTGAGGTGGGGAAAAAGAAAAAGTATCATCATAAGATTCGCTCTTGATGTCCGCGAGTTCGCCTGCTGGTTCAGACGTTCCACTCACCGATTCAGACGGTTCACTCAGTGGCACTGGCGGTTCCGCATCTGCATGGTCGCCATTGTTGCGTAGTAGATCGGAAGAACAAAGGACGGAACTAGTTGCAAGTTGTTAAAGTATTCTAGTGTGAGTGAAGGCCATGAAGTATGAAGTATGACTTGATACCCGAGGATCCGTTCGTCGTGTTGCATCCGATCTCGTCCCTCGAATTGCGGCCTCACGCCAAATCCTGCACCAGATTCTCTTCTTCCCCAGGACAACTGAGGATTTAGCTATAGGATTTGTATTTTCCCCAAAATACCCCGTCAAGCACGCCTGGCCGTCTTGAATGATTAACTGTCTGGTTTGATTTATCTTTTAGTAACTGAATGAGTGGGTTTGTTTTAATCTTCCCAGTAAACCGGAACTATTTTTAAAATTTGGACCTTCAAGGTAATTCAGAACAATAAATAAATGCAATTTATGAATCAGAACAATAAATTAAGGCAGTTTATAAATCAGAAAAATAAATAAATGCAATTTATAAATCAGAAAAATAAATAAATGCAGTTTATAAATCAGAAAAATAAGTAAATGCAATTTATAAATCAGAAAAATAAATAAATGCAGTTTATAAATCAGAAAAATCTAAGTAAATGCAATTTATAAATCAGAAAAATAAATAAATGCGATTTATAAATCAGAAAAATAAGTAAATGCAATTTATAAATCAGAAAAATAAGTAAATGCAATTTATAAATCAGAAAAATAAATAAATGCAATTTATAAATCAGAAAAATAAATAAATGCAATTTATAAATCGGAAAAATAAAAAAATGCAATTTATAAATCTCCCTGCAACTCTCAACCACCCCAGAAATAGCATCTTGTCTCTGGAGTTTGTCATTAGCCTTTTAATTTTTCTGTTTCCGTCGACCCGAGAACGCTGGAGGTACATCCTATCTATTGGGGCAATTTACTGCCCTCATTTCGAGAGACTGTAATTTCTTTCAGCCGATTCGTAACTTAAAAAAGATTTCCTTAGAAAATTTGTATCCATTCGGGAATTGACGATCGCGAAAAAGAGATTCTTTGAACTCACCAAAAATATTCTTCCCCATTTCGAGATTTAACAACCACTTTCTGTTATCTAGAAAATAATATCAAGTTCCACATCATTCTGGTACTATAGTTAATAGCTATCCTGTAACTGCCATATAATTCTGATATTCTAACAACTGTCAAATAACTTTCACATAACTCTAGTGCTGTAAGTAATGACCCTCTCATGACTTTCGAGTCACTATAAGTTATAACTCTCCCATAGTTTTCACATAGCTGTAGGATTCTGAGCAATAACTCTACCATAGCTTTCATATAATTATAGCTTTATAGATAATGCCTCTCTCTAACTTTCACATAGCAATTGCATCGCAAGCAATGACTCTCCCATAGCTTTCACATCACATGAATTTTGTCAGTAAAAGTTTTCCCAATACTATTGTAAACAATATCACTCCCATAACTTTCACATAACTCTGGTATCGACAGATATTTGTGCTATAATTCCCACACAACTATGGGTAAGAAATCACTCTTCAAGAATTTGTGACTTCTCATACGAGTTTACCAACACTCAGGACTTTGACTGTATCCTTATAGTAGACCGTGGGCCCGTGTGACTCAGGACTGTGACTGTATCCCTACAGTAGACTGTGGGTGGATGTGTGACTCAGGAAGCCCCCTATTCAAAAGTAAAATTGTATGGTACAACAGAGTAAGCCATTACGGAGACTTTTAGATTCAACTTTATCATGTCACCTTATAGGGGTCATATTTGGCCTGGGAAATATGTAATGTTGACCAAATTACCCTATTAGAATTGTGCGTGATCCGTCTAGTCCTGCTGTGAAGAGGGTCATTTACAGCATTGGTAATATCGTTCCAAGACATCTGTCCATCAATTGGTCGGTTGTCAGTTTAAGCTAAAATTTCGTTAATGGTTGATCACTTCTGAGGAGATTAGAGGTACTTACCATCAACTATCGATCGAGACCTTACGTCATCAGAGACATTCTTTCATTTCAAGATGGTTTACGTTAGAAATGATATGTACAAAGATGTGATGAACATTGCTATCTATGTCTTTTATTAGTATGAGAGTGACACCGACATTTATCCTTGATGTAAATTGAATCATCCTCGTTCGTACTTTTATGTTGACGTACAGTTTCCCAAAAAAGTATCGGCCCCCCGGGCGTGAAGTTTCTAATATTCTATACGAGACCGAATTAGATTAACACTTGACTTTGCTGCCACCCTGATGCAGTTGAATACTGCATCACTGCATCAGGGTGGCTGCGAAGTTAAGTTTTAATCTCGGTCGGCCAGTTGTAAATTATTAGAAACTTCAGGTCGGGGTGCAGATACTTTTTTGGGGGGACTGTACAATCGTTGACTGCAAGTCCTGGGCCACGCGGATCGAAGATTGTGCGAAAACTCCTCTGTCTCAATCTGCTGTTACATACTTTATGGTGAGATTCAGGTGTCTCTTTGTGGCCTTGTGGGACATTATATCAATTTTCCCTGACCTCTTATGACTCTAGGAATATCCAGGTGACTGATTTTCTCATATCTCTTATGACTTTAGGACTATCTAGGTGAACGTAATGTGAATATTATATTATGGTTTTGAAAATAATCTCTTTCTTTCGTTACAGCCCACGACAAGATCACCGTCCTCGTTACTGCTACTACTGCTACTGCTGCTGCTGCTGCTTCTTCTTCTCCTCTTCCTCCTCCTTCTTCTCCTCCTCCTCCTCCTCCTCCTGTTCCTCATCCTCTTCCTCCTGCTGCTGCTGCTGCTGCTGTTCCGTAGAAGTCCCTCGACTACCTACAGTCCAGATCAACTTCGGATCGAGTACTTCGACGCCCCGAGTCTTAACGCCCACAAGCACCTCATCCACATTCCCCGTCTGCAGATCTGCTATAGTATAGCATCCCTGTCGTCACCACCCCAAACCTGTCTGAACTTTAACCTTCGCCGTGTATTAACTCCAGCACTTCTCCGTTCAGCTAAAGCCTTTTGGTTTCCTAGTAGCGCTCCAAGTCCATCAGATCAATGACCTTCACCAGACACTTCAAATGACCTTTTGCGATACATTTCCTCTGGTATTTTGGACACCAACTTTTTCCCCCATCCTCTCCTCTTCTCCTTGGGACTGTTCGAAGCCGAATGGATCTCGAAATACCATTCGAGTATTGTTTCGAAGCCAGATTAGGCTGAAAAAGCTCTGACCGGACTGAAGGTGTAGTGAACCTTAGTCTCTCGAGCTCCCCGCTCTCCCAGTACGTCCTCAGCACGTCTGTAATTCACTCCGTCTTCTCGCCTTGGACTACAACACTTTAGGCCATGTATATATATCTCTTCGTTCAGTTCTGGCTCACGTCTCATTGTTCCTCCTTTGCTTCACTCTTGCCCTCTCACTAACCTCGTTCTTGCCTTACTTGCTCCTGCCATTTCATCCTCCATTGTACTGCCTCACTCTTGCGTTTCTCTCTCTCATTTTTACCCGTTCCCCACACCTCAGTGTCACCCTTACCTAACCTCGTTTCTGCCCCACCCTTGCCCTAGTATTGCCCTTCCCTAGCCTCCTTCGAATATATTCCGTCATGTTCTTGCTTATTGCCCCTCCTTTCTCTTACTTTTGTCCTTCTCTTTAAACAGTGTTTCCTGACCTCCCTCTTGACTTCTCGTTCTTCCTCAGTTGTACCTTCAATAACTTTCTTTTTTTTTTTGTCCCTTCGTTCACCAGTCTTGCCCTTCCCCTACCTCAGCTCTTGAGCCGCTTCACTCTTACCTTTCCCTTGCCTCACTTTTACCCATGACTGCTGAGCTGCCCATCCATTGGTTCATTGCCTGAGTGACTCAGCCACCACACGGGGTGTCACCAACCCCCTGAGAACCTTCTCTTTACAAACGCAGCTTCCCCCAGATGCCAGTCTCTCTCCTCTTCGTCTCATAGTAATCTCCCAGCTCACCAGTGCAAGTCCAACATCACTCAGGTCTCACCTGAGTATCGTGCCCACCAGTTCAGAGCATATTCATTCACACTGTTCTCAACACAGTCCTTTCTTTGCCCATGGTATACACTCCCTCCTCCCCAGTCCTGCGCATAGAGCCATAAGTATAATCCCTCACCATCCTAAGACCCCAATCGACCCTGAGCCAAATTCTCTGCCCACACCCTGAGTCATTCATTCCCCTTACCTCTCAGCCCACAGCATCTCCAGTACAGCTGAGACCTGAGAATGACCCACCACCCCTTTATATATTATCTTCCATGACACTAATGCAGTTTTCAAGGTTTGGATAAAAGTATATGTAAAATACTGATTAGTTGTTATACAGATTTTGCGGATGTTTGAATTAAGATGGCTCTGTTACATTATGTGATGAATATTTGATCGTCTCTCAAGGAATGTAAAATGTAACAGAGACCAAAATTCTGTTGATGAATTGTGGGATATTTTTGTGTCAAGATATTTCCTGTGTTGAGAGTGACCTCAGCCGATAAGCTAACCCCTTGAAATGATATAGGGAAAATATTTATGCTCGTGATCATCATCAAGGAAAAAAAGCCACGTTAGCTACTCTCTAGAAAAAGAGATTAACGCCCTGGAATTTAATACCTTCAGAAACGCATTGTGCGTCTCAAAAAATTACGTGAGCGAAATTGTTCAATTGCTTTCCAGAAACTCATTAACGTGTAGGGAAACGACTGCCGTCTAGAACGTTGTTCATTAGAATCTAATAAACATCTGGGGAACGACATGACGACCTTTGAGCAAGACTGTGTGACCCTTGAGTACTACCCTTGGGTTATGATGGTGTGACCTGAGTCGGAGGCCAGCCCGCCATACCCAGGGGTCGTACCGTCCTGCTCAAGGGTCGTGTACCGTGATGTTCAAGGGCCGTAGGGTCGTACTCGATGGGATTTCAGTTCATCTAGATCCTGTAGAGACGAACAGCTCGGGTAGGAGCTGCCAGGGAAAAGCTACCCTGCGGGACGCCATCGAGCCATTGAGGAAATATTAGCCCTGAAGTTGTATTTGCATTTTTTTCGCCTTTGTTGAATATCTTCACTATCGGTGTACGGCACTGTTTGCCCGACGTATGTGTCTGTGAATGCGTCTCTGCGTGCGTTAAGGGATGTTTGCATGTGTGTACATAGTTTTATAATACGGTTGTAGGAGCTGTGCCTAACAGTGTATCTTAGTCAGGATTATGTAGTTGTCATCTTGCTGAGGCAGAGTGTCTTGGAGGTGGCGGGCCCGGACGCCTTTGAGGGAGAGGTGAAAAGGTGGGGATATTTCCTCGGGATGTAGAAGTCATTACCTAAATACATTAGCATTTTGTAACTCGAAGTTGACAGTTCTTTGTAGTCATTAAGACGGTGTAAACACGCCAGGGGTGCTTCCAGTGACCCCTTCTCCGTCTTGCGATATTTTGTCCTTAAGAAAAAGAAAAGCTAATATTTTCCGTTCCAACGACTTGAGAACGAGTTTATGACTCATAAGTACGATAGTACGATCCTTGAGCACGACGGAACGACCTTGAAAAGCACAGTGGTACCACCCTTAAGCTCTGCAGAACGACTGTTCTTCAGCACGGCTCGACGACCTGTGCGTGTGATCGGACGACGTTTGACCCGACAGTCATCATTTGGAAGAAGGATCAGGCCGTAGTGTTCAAGGATCGTACCATCACGCCCAAGGATTTTACAGTCCTGCTCAAAATGGGCTGAGCTTCAAGAGGAAAAAAGACAATAGCGCGTCCGCGCGGATTTTAAATTCAGTAAACTGCTAATTGATCACTGTCAGAACAGACACCCGGCATTAAGCTCTGAATATTTATTGAACTTCATCCATTGCGCGCGTGTCCCGGCGGGTGGCGGGGGCCTGCGCCAGGAACAGTTGTGGCAAAAATTGATGAAGGTAATAAATACACTGTATCCCCAGAATCTCTGACGTTGTCGTCTGCTGTTTTACGCCGTTGATAGTGAAGGTGAGGGATGTCTCGTAGCGTCTTGCGTCGTGACGCCAGGACCATGGTGTAAACACCACTTGCGTGTGCTTTTGGAGAGAGTTGCCCCGTTTCCCCGTTTCTTAATCTTGTATACATATATGTACCATGTCTTTACTGTGTGTACACACGGATACGCACACCCTAACCTAAGCTAGGTACCCGTTTAACGACTTACCCCGAGGAGAGGATGAACACTTGGGTTGGAAGTGGGCCGATTGCCGCGCCCTTGATTCAAACCCCTGTGTGTTTGTGTGTGTGTGTGTGTATAACTACATGCGTATTTCTACACACGTGGAGACCTATCTCCTGAGCTTTTGATCAATCAGTCATACCTTTAAAACAGTTTTATACTACCGGCATTCACAGTTTCCATGTTTAGCGTATTCCAACCCATCCACCAGCCTTACACTGAATTACGATCTTTCTGTTATGCTATATACTTTCCTTCTTTCCGTGGCCTCTGGTTAATCCTTGTGTCGCGTCTTATGAAGAATAGCTCACTCCTGACGACGTCCAAAAGATGCGGGAACTTGAAGGCTGTAATCAGATCTCTCCTCTCCCGCTCTCGGGGCTTGACAGAATTGTAGTCGTCTCAACTTCTCATTGTAATTCTGCTTCTCATTCCAGCTCAAGCCTTTGATTGTGACTCGGCTTTCTTGATTCCAGTACAGTCGTAGTTTCTCTCTTCTTCTGGGCTCCTCTCGTTTAGATCTTTATGCTTCTTAAGAGGCATAATCCAGTTTTGGTCTAAGGTATATACTGTGATAGCTTACCAAATCATACCTTATCCATGTTCTTGACACCAGAAGGTTTGCCTTTTTCTCATTTCTCCTGATGTGGACGTCTGGAGACAGACAGAGGCCAGACAGGGCATCGACTCTTAGTTCGCTTTCACGTCATAAATTGCTGTACCTTATTTCCCGCTGGGTAATAATGGTACCTAGACCATCTTTCATCTCTTCGTCATTACCTTGCTATTTAATCAGACTGGATTTCTTCAACCAAATATCAGACCAACTTTGGAATTCTGTCCAGCGTAACCCCGTATACTGATGCAATTATCTCACTCTTTACTTTTCCCATGACCTTGGCATATCTACAAACAAGTTTAGGCAAGAGTCCAGTCCATCAGGCAAGCCATTACACACATTAAGAATAGCAGTGGGCCCAAGAGTGAGCTCTAGGGCACACCACTGGTGACCTAAGCCCATTTCAAGAATACTCCTCTAACTTGCGTCCATTGCTGCCTGCCACCGAGGAAATCTAACCAGCGAAGGAGTTAACGCCCTTATTTCTTCCTGTAGTTCTCCCTTAGTAAACCCCCGCCACCACCTCTTTGCCTGTATATCTGCCCTGACGATCATGAGGCAAAAGTTTAGACGGCCTTTTGCTGTGTCCACTAAACACTCTCCAGAGATTCTCTGCTTCCTCACTCCTCATCGTACTGTACTCTTTTCTCGTTCTTCATACCTTTCATGTAACTGCCAATTTGTACCGTACTACGGGGATGGAGTTATACACTCGTGGGGCTGAATCTCGTGTGTGTGTGAGTGCGCAGATGGTTGCGATGAAGTATTTGTCAGTGACGACATGTAGGCATGCTTGTGTATATATTTCAACATTCATTTATATGTATGTGTGTGTGTGAGTGTGTCCCCTTGTGCGCGACAGTACGACCCTTGAGCAGGGCTCTGCGACCTTAGTGTATGATAGCATTGACCTTTGGCCTGACCCTTGAGAGGAGGTCAAAGGTGAGATCATCATACCCAAGAGTCGTGCCGTCGTCCCTCTCGGGATCCCACCGTCGAGTTCGAGGAGTTCCTGGCGGCTTCACGCGTCTCCCGCAGGTGCAGGAGGAGATGGAGAAGGAGGAGGAGGAGGAGGAAGTAGTAGTCAGAAAGGACCCCCCAGAGATGTCTTTTATACGCCCTGATCTTGTTGACTCCTCCTCACCACCTCTTGGGGGGGCCTGGGCCTGACCCCTCTCAAGACACGCACACACACCTCCAGGTACAGCTGAGCATTACGTTACATTAACATAGTCTTTCCGTGTACACCACAACGTGCATATCATTAACATATCTGATAATGAGTTTTTACAGGGGAAAAGATGAAAGAGGAATTCTTGTAGTTGTGAGAGGGCCCTCTCGCCCGCGCGCGCGCGAGAGAGAGAGAGAGAGCGCGGTTATATCCGTAGTCTTAGGATGTTGGTCATGTGTGGGGCTCCCGCTCGTGCCCCCCGCACTGTCCCCAACCAGTCACTTGTACATGAAATAAATACTGATTTTAAAGAGCGTCTTTCATTAACCTCTCTGCCTTTGTATCCCTGATATGCGGTGTGTGTGTGTATCTCAGTGCCAGGGAATTCTGGGGACTGAAGGATCTTCAGATATTCTTCCTTTGTCTCGCCGTGTGACCTCAATGTTGGCCATCTCTCAACACTCCCCATGGCAAACGCCTGTGGGACCTGTGACCTCGCTACCGCCCACTGCTGCCGCCTCGTCAGCTTGACCCGTGAGGGAGTGCGAGGCAAAGCAGCATCTGTGTTTGAAGGATTTAATTAACATCAGTATAATTATTTCATCAGGTGAGTGTGATGGGTTTACCTGGAATATGTATGTATGTATGTTCAGCAGTGTGGTGATGACTTACCCTGTGCCTAAAGTGATGGCTTGACTTCTAGCAAAGGGAATGACTTGATTGATGTTCGTGTTACGGTACCGTGGGTATTAGTTTTCGGGTTTTTAAGTTTTTTCACGAACTTGGTTTAAGTTTCCTGCTCATCGAGCAATGCGAAATGATTCGTCTTGATTCCGAAACTTTTCATAAATTTTTCATGGACGAGATCTATACTCGTAAGTGCAAATTGTTACTTTATATAGTACTTCAAAATAAGTAAAGGTATCTGTTAATACACTCTTATTACGTTTTTTTTCTAATGTAACTATATATTTGATGTAAATTTCTAAATGTGATTTACTTTACTATATTTGATAACCTGATTATTTGAAACTGAAATTGCAGATTTTGGTGGTAAGCGTATCTCTAAACGTCAAGAATAAAGATAACTGAGTCACTTGTCTATCTCTTCCTACTGGAGTTATGGTTCCTTGGGACAAGATCTGCTGCTGATATATACAGTATATGAATATATACCGAAGGAATTCAAAAAGCGACAGACCGTTGAGTACCTTCGAGAATGGCTGCGGAAGTGGAGAATATCAGAAACACGAATTGGTGTAGTAAAAGTTGAAAGATATATATATATTTATATATATGTCGTATGAGAGACTATATATATTGAATATTTGGACAGATGTATATTATATGACTTTGATAAGGATTGAATTTATGTGGGATCAAGGCAGTTCATCACATTATACACAGAACAACACACACACATCCAACTAAAAGAGGCCATGACAGTTACACACGGGTCCGACCTGTGCCAGTAATGGCACGCACGAGAACTGCCTATCATTGACACGAACCCGTGGGATCACAAACTATGAATATGGACTTCACATGTTGCCAGATGAGATGGCATTCCACATCGAAGTAGGGTCCTCGATGAAGCGGTAGAGGAGGTATTTCCCCAAGACTAAAAGAAGGTAAGAGCAAGTCTTATCGGCTCAGGAATTCAGCAGTCTGAGAGAGACAAAGCAAGGCTTCTCGTGCAGCCCCAAGAGGATCGGACGGCTCGAGCCTTACCTCGGAGACATGTGACACAAGCACCTTGCTTTTCAGACGGAAATAACATTTTTTTTTTTCTGAACAGCTGTTAAATGTTTATCCAAAAACGAGACGAGCAAGCACCATAGACTGTCAGAACGAGAAATACTGGCGACACCAAGATAGAGGGAAGCTGTTAACGGACGAAATACACAAGGCAGTTCGAGAATGTTAAGCTCTGTGTAAGAGAAAGTATGAATGTAAGTAAAGTACACAAGATTAATTTTGATGCGTAGGTCTCGCTGCGCATCGCATCACCAGACGTCCAAAACTATTTTTGGGTTGGTATAAAAACCCCGGAACAATATCCCGGAAACGATGCTGCTTTTGACACTGAATATAAGTTTCCACTTACGAACAAAGGAGCGAAAAGTGATGCTTCCTTTTTTTATATACGTTTTGGGACAAGGGACAAATAGATAAGATGCAGGACTGCCTCATGCGGGTCACACTCCTATAACTAGGAGAATAGAATAGCCCTTGCTGCTGCTCTCGACCTCAGATTGGAAGTAGAAATTTAATCGAAGCGCTATAGTCTTCAGCGCATCCCATTATAGTGACAAGAAAACATCTACCTACGAATTTTGTTAATAATAGATTCATCTAATGAATGTTGTTTCACGTTCCATTGATGACTTTATGACTTATAAAATGTCGATTATTGAGAGTCCCAAACAAATCCTTTTAACTGACCAATTTCGTTCTCGCCAGATCTTGCTCGTTATGCAAATGGTGTCGGCCCTAGCAAGAACTGTTATAAAAGTTACCTAATCTAAGTTTCACATATCTTTTAGTAACCATATTCTAAAAGCAAATGTAAAATGCAATTATCAGACGATAGTACAAACAAATGTTAAGAAAACATCCGCTAACCACACACACACACACACACACACACATATATATATATATATATATATATATATATATATATATATATATACCCGAAGCAGTATCGAAGCTTCGCTTAAGCTTTGACGGTATCGGTATTTCATATACGATATTATATTGACGGATGTCGTTACATTACGAGGGCTTGTATTGTTTTATTACTAAAATAATAATAAATATATCTTTTTAATCACTGATATTCGAAGGGACTTAAATGAGATTTCTCATTAACCAATCCGCTGCCCGAAACAAAGAAAAAAAGGTTTCGAAAAATTTCCAGGCATTTCACAGAGCGGGTGATTCACTGTGTTCGGACCCGTTCACGAACCTTCCCTCCTGGACTTTGTAACGGAGGTGAAGTCGGAGCCAACTTAGTAGTATATATGCCATTTGCCCGTGGGATATCGCCGGGGTGAGTAGTCTTGGTTTCTCTGATATTTTCTTCGCCTCTGTTCAAGTAATGAAGGATCGTAGGATTTACGATATGAGCAGACTTTATGCACAGTGTATGTGTATATAGATCAGTAGTTTCGGCTAGGCTTTCCGCCAACGTCGAACTCGTTGGTTACGTTGAAAGTAGAAAGGATTAGTGGATGAGGGCGTTTAAAATATTGGACACTCGTAAAAGAAAAAATTAATGGAAACGGCATTTGTGGAGTCCCCTGTATTATTCCATGATACACGCGGTTCAGTACTTTATATTTCATTTTTCATTAAGCTTTGTTAAAAATTTAAATTGTACTGTAGAACCTGCATTAGTCATTCGTAATGCGCTGTGTTGGAAATCATGTTAATGAGATATTTGCATGGTTAAAACGGTGCAGGGTTATGTGAACAGATATTGCATGTACTTGGCAGTTACAATGATGCAATGGATAGTAATTAATCAGTGCTTGTGGTTATCATAAATCATGGAACTATTTTAAGTATAAAATGGTATCGATGTTAAAACCTCATTTTCTTGTCTTACAAAATTCTCTACGTAGCTTCCAGGACAGAAAAGTCCTAAAGTATATGTATATGTATATATGTCCAGTAAATGCATTGCGTGCTTTTATAATGAGAAATATATTTTCTCCTTTAACAGGGCTGGAGGTGAAGGAACAAATTGTACCATAACATCATCATCACACATACTGAGCTGCCGAGCACAAGTTTATTCATTTTTTCAGGATATTCTCTAGATCGACTAGAAGACAAATGTGTTAGAGATATGAGTAGCATTTATTGTATATTTGTAATTGTCATAGGAGAGGAAATTCCTGAAAGTTTTTGTATCCAAGGAAGCTTATTACGTCAGTACATGTTTATAAAGTCGTATGATAAAGCTGAAGATGGGGGACGCAATAACTTAGAGCTCTTGCCATACTGTTTTACTTGGTTATCACTGTTGAACAAATTGTCATACTATTGTAAGCACAGCAGTATTGAATGTTTGTATTGTATACCAAAAGGAAACCAATAAAAAGCATGTTTTATAAGATTTATCAATGACCCTATTTCTAGGTGGAATTTGCTGGTTAATGAAACTTCTCAAAAGTGGTTTAAGTAATTGCTGAAGACCCTTACTTTTGATACTAGGTGTATGCTTTAAATAAGCGAAAACTTCGAGTTAGTTATTCAGACTTTTAAGCCTAGCTATTGCCAGGATCATTAAAGCAATCGACGTAAAGATATATCATAGTCACAAAATATATTTAACTTTTGTTACTGCGTTATGAAAAAGATGATAGTAAACTATTTAAGACCAGAAGCTTCCTAACTACTGCACAAAGAAAACCTAATCTAAACGGGGATCATCATGCTAAGTTAAACTATGCCAAGATAGGTTGACAAATTTTCATTAACTCGATCGTCTTTAATGAAAGGAAACACTATAATATGTTAAAGGTAATTTTAATGTCGGAGTTCTGTTCATGGCATTATTGTATTTTGTTCATTTCTTTTATATAATACTACATAATAATGATAATCTTTACAAAGCCATAATAGATTTAATAGTCGTATGCAAAAATGAAAAACTTTTAATAGTTAACCATTTTCCAATGTGTGAATTAAGAACCATGGAAATTTGAAGTGGATTAACAATGAAAAACTTTGCATGATCAGTCTTGTAATAATAAAAGTGAAGGCACTGCTTTTACTGCAAAATGCCTTACGCAAGTCAATCTTTATATGAAGCTATTGGCTTAACTTAAAAGGGTTGGGTAGGGCTACTCACCCTTTTCCTTGAACAAAGAAAAGAAAATTCCAAACTAACATTAAGCTTGCGTAAGATTTACTTCAGTAGGCGGAGTCTGTTAACAGCGGAGAACATATAAGAATAATCAAGCAGCCACGAAGCAAGTGACAAAGCCCTTGATTTAACTAAGAAGAATAAAAAGAAAAAAGTGAGGAGGGGGGGAGCGTATTTGTAGGTTAAGGTACACATTTTTAAAAGCAGTACAGCGTGATGTCTCTTGGGAGGAGGCGCAACCTCGTCGGAATTTGGGGTTGGGGGACGGGAGGTGAGGGATCGAGTGGGGGTATGGAGATTAGGTGAAGGGAATTCTAACTCCGTCTCTACCTTAAGATCGAGTGAACAAAAGCGGAATTTAATGCACAGTACTTTATTTTTCAGATTAAAAAAACTGATGAGGAGGAGGGGGCCTTTATTTAGAGAAATTTCTACATGTAGTGTTTGTCTTTATTTCCCTGAGTGTGTGGGAGAGACAGTAGCAGAAGTCCGAGGAGACAGTGGCGACAGTCACCGGACGCAGCGCCAGAGAAGTGGAACACAGAAGAAAAAATTAGTGGTGTTGAATTTTGAGTTGTTGAAATGTAAGACAAACAGGAGTGGAAAGAAGAATGAAATCAGTTAATACAAACAGTTGCGGCAAAGTATTATTGTCTGGGTTACTGGACTTGAAGGGCAAATATGAATAAAACATTTTCCTACTTTGTGTTCATTCCTTCCATCCCTCACTTTCCCCAGTGGGAAATCCAAGTTTGCCTCTCTGCAGTGGAGCAAGTTGTCTGTACAGTGGACGAGTGTATTTTGATAAATAAAGTTGAAGGTTGGAAGAACAATTTTTTGTTATTTACAAGTATGGGTTCAACAAGGAAAATGTTTACAGTCCTCAAATATTGAATTATTGTGAACTGAATAGTCAAAATGTTTTCACGCTATGCGAATTTCTGAGTTTCGTAACGGTATACATGCAAATCTTTTATTTCTTCCTTACACATCTTTGTAGTGAATTTCGATAAGGTATTAAATGTGTTTCCACTTGTTTTATTTGGGCCGTACTCGTAGACGATACGAAGGACGAGGGACATTGACACCAACGGAAAGGCAACGCTGATTGGCTGACGACTTGACCGTGGCGGAATATTGGAACGGTGGTGTCCAAAGCCACTTCACGTGAATCCCCCATATTTTGAAAATTAATCAATAAAATTTAAAATTTATAAAAAGTTTAAAATCTATGCTTCCTAACATAATTTTCTTTTCTATTTTTGAAATGTATGCTAACGAAAAATCACGAGAAAATTGTTTTTACGAGAGTATTGCGTCTGGTAGTGGGAATCAGGTTTGTTTATTTTTTTGTCCTCTATCAGATCACGGGTTCGCATCAACTTCTTATTTAACGAAAGAAAGCACTGCTTTCATAATCTTGAGGTATGTTCTGGTGATATTATGCATTTTATACATTTTGGAATTCGTGAGTGAGTATTTTGAAGGATTGTTGAATGCGTTTGATGACTGAGTGGCAGATGTAGGGTGTCTTTTTACGGGGTGGCTTGGTGAAGAGAGTTGTGGTGGATGAAATCTGGCAAAGCGGCGGGAGTGGATGGTATTGCAGTTGAGTTTTTAAGAAAGGAGGTAACTGTGTCGTTGATTGGTTGTCGAGGATATTCACTGTATGTATAGATCCTGGTGAAGTGCCTCATGATTGGCGGAATGCATGTATTGTGCCACTGCATAAAGGGAAATGGGATAAAGGTGAGTGTTCAAGCTATTGATATATAAGCTTGTTGATTATACTTGGGAAATTGTATGGCAGAGTGTAGACCGAGAGGGTGAAGGCATGTACGGAGCATCAGACTGGGGAGGAGCAGTGTGGTTTCAGAAGTGGTAGAGGGTGTGTGGATCAGGTATTTGCTTTGAAGAATGTGTGTGAGAAATACTTAGAAAAACAATTGGATTTATATGTGGCGCTTATGGAGCTGAAGAAGGCGTGTGATAGGGTTGATAGAGATGCTTTGTGGGAGGTCTTAAGAATACATGATGTAGGAGGTATACTGCTGGAAGCGCTGAGAAGTATTTATCAAGGTTGTAAGGCGTGTGAACGATTAGGAAAAGTGGAGAGTGAATTGTTCTCAGTGAAGGTCTGTGTGCAGCAGGGGGTGTGTGATGTCACCATGGTTTTTAATTTGTTTGTGGACGGGCTGGTGATGGAGGTAAATACAAGAGTCTTGGAGAGAGGGGCGAGTATGCAGTCTATTGGGGATGAGAAGGCCTGGGAAGTGAGTTAGTTGTTGTTCGCCGATAATACAGCACTGGTGGCAGATTTAAGTGAGAAACTGCACAAGCTGGAATTGAGGGATTAAGTTGGTTGGGATGTTTGAATAGAGAAAAATGGGAAGTGAAGTGTTTTAGATCTCTTGGAGTTGACTTAGCAGCAAACGAAACCATGAAAGCAGAAGTGAGTCATATAGTGGAAAGCGTTGATAAACTTCACTTACATTAGTTTCCCCATTGTAATATCGCGTTTTTTGTTATTTTTGAGATCACGCTACTCTTGTTCCAACCAGATTTTCTTTTGTTGAAGGACAAAAGTCCAAATCAAGGCTGGACCTTATATGCAAATTTGGTAATTTCCTAGTTTATGGACACCACATTTCAAGATGATGGAAATCGACGAAATTTTCAGGAATGCATCGTTATGATGTGTGCAGAGATGTTATAGATTTTGGGATTGTAGTTGTAGCATCGATTTTAATATTTCTTTAAAAAGGCCAGGGTTTTGAAGTTCAGGGAAATTGTGGTTTAAAGAAATAGAAAAGAAAAAATGACGCAAAGCCATTGTAAAAAATACATTTTTGTTTTAAACAGAAGTAGATAGTGAACAATCACAAGGGTCATCTACGGCATTCCAATGTCATCTTCCGATGAGCGGGAACATTTGAAAAATTGAGCGTCCTGCAGACGGCTGACCAAAAGCATTATTGACTCACTAGCATAGAGTTCAGAGGGAGTATATTCCAGATGTTATTCTCAGCTAGTCCATAATGGGGAGGATGAAGGAGTAGTGCAAATATTGTGATGATGGTTATAAGAGTACATAGTTTTCAATCCCTCCACCGTCCGTATGAGAGGAATTCATCCGTTCCCTATGGTGAACGTTGAAATCCCCGAAGTAGAGGATCTCGGCTTGTGGGGTGAGAGGATGCCTCTGATATCAGTTATAGTAATGGTTACATGAGAAGGACCGATAGCAGGAGAAGCGATGGTCTACTACTAGGTCATCAGTAAGAGGACAAACATGAGGATAGTTCATTATTCCTATGCGAATAGGAAAGCAGAAAGCACCTCCCCTCCACCTCTCCCTCCGGCACAATACCACCCGGCAGGAAGGCAAAAAAGAAAGTAAGGTGCATCATAAGATATGGAGAAAATAGACTGCCATGGAATTTTTATAAGAAAATAACAATGGGAATTATAGTCTAATTAATTTCCGGCGCTGGGTGCACCGGGGAGAAGAAGGTTTACATCTGACAGAAAAAAAGATTGAGACTTTGTCTGGTAAGAAATATCGACATGTTTATCCTTCTTGAATAGGCTTATTTACCTTTATATTTTATCAATGGAGTATTGTCCAGACATGATTTAAAGGTACGAATAATTTTCTCATTGATAACACATAATGACAGTTGATTCCTATTTTCTACAACTCTTCAGTAACATTTTTTCCTCACATTAGTATTACATGACCATATCTTTATTTATGGTCATTGAGACTCTGCCTAACGTGAGGAGATTGCCGTGTGTTATACTGTGGAAATTATTTGGTATATAGAGTGGATGAAAGCGAATGAGGCCATTTCTTTTGTCGGTTCTTAGCACCATGTTTGTTCTTGAAGCTTATTTCCCTGCGAGGGTATTAATTTTGTTGCTCTTTTCTGTCTTCTTTCTAGTCTTTTTTCGTTTGTCCTTGATCAAATCTTGATGACCAGACCTGAGCCGCGTACTCAAAAGTGAATTCAGACGAGGACATTGTAAAGAGTGAGTACTGTATTCCCTGTTTTGTAGTTTGTTTGTATTTTATGTAACTAGATATTGCTATCTGTATTTCATGACATTACAGATTATTATTTTAAAGTCTCTTTCTTGTGTGACCGTTCATTTTTCGTTATTAATTGTTTTTCTCGCCAAAATGCATTAATCTGTTAGTGATTATTTTTATTGCCAAAATGCATTATTTTGTTCATTATCATTTATTTCGCCAAAGTGCATTATTTGTTAATTATTATTTTTCCCGGCAAATTGCATGATTTTGCATTTGTCATATGTGACGTCAGTTTGTCATACCTGACCACTTGACATCAATGTGTCTAAATCACTTTGAATCCCTAGGTAAAACTTCATTCGACTGAAGTTTATTGCCTATTTTCGTGTCACCGGTTAATTTTGCAATTCAGCTGGTAAGTCGTGCTTCCAGCTCTTTCATATTTGTCATAATGAAAAGTATGGGTCTTAAGACTGATAGCCTAGCCGTATCTCGTTACTTGCTGCGCAGATGCATGTGTGAACCAGTTAGCTATCTCCACCCAGTCATTTTAATTTGCATGCCTTGGGCTTTACAATCTTCCCCATCGATCTTTTATTGTGGTTGTTTGTCGAGAGATTCTTAAAAGTCTTTTGTAACATCTAAAAGTGCTTTGTTTTTTCCGATGTATATTATATATGACTAAAACAAGAATGCCGTGAGATTAGTTGAACACAATAATCTTTTGTTGCGAAGACCACGGTAATTATTGGTCATCAGTTTATGACAATTTTATAGACTGAAGGATTTCATCCCTAATAATTATTGTTTGCGGTCTACGTAACAATGTAGGAGGGATGACAGGACGGTAGTTTGATTTGCGTTTTCTATCGTCTTTTTAGAGAACATGGTATTTGTTAACTTCTCGTGTCATTCTGTTAAGATCACAACTTCATCGGACGTTAACTTTTCCAGATATTTAAGTGTTTCATAATAAGTTTGAATGTCTTGAGCGTTTAGTGTCTTACTTGTCCAGAAAATATTTTTGTCATGTTTGTCGTATATTTGAGCAATTTTTTCCGTTGTACACATTGAATCGAAATGATTATTTATTGAGGAAGTTATTTCCTTATTGTCTTTTGGTAAAGGTGCCGTGATCATTAGATCGTTAACGGCCTTGAAAAAGACGGAATTACCCTGAAGCAGGACATGTACAACCTTTGAGTATGATGGTACAACCCTTAGATATGATGGAGTGACCTTTGACCTTTGCGGTACTCTCCGTAGTTCAGCTTAGTCACTTTTTCTAGATTTAGTATAAAAAAAAAGCGGGAAATGTTTGCCAGTTTCTCAGCTAGCCGATCCGCCACACGGAGCCAATTACAAATTGTTTAAGATGCTAATGAAAGCCGCACAGCTTGGCGGGGGAACACCCGATGGAAAACACACGGGTAGTAATTGGCTGAAGCTTTACAACGACATGTCAACCTTTGTCTCTTATTGGTTACCGGTAAGTTAATTAATTGTTACTTTTTATATCGGCCGACGGACAGATCCATTACGATTCATTGTACTGCGTGTTTATTGGGACCAGCTGATGCCCGGGGGTCAATAACAATAACAGTATTTACATCACGAAAGTGATTTGTTACCGTGGAATGACTTCGGGAACGACGCAGTGGAGTGGCAAATGGCCGAAATAAAGGTACCTCTGGATTGTGTTCTAGTGCATGGGAGGATGGGGAGGAAAAAAAAAAAAAAATTGGCTGGCCGACTTTACAGCGGGGAAAAATCCGGGTGTTAGGGGAAATAGTGTGTGGTAATGGATGTGGAGACGCGGTGTGGTGGGAGAGGTGGAGAATCAGGGGCAGGAGACGGTCGGTGTGTTACGGTTGAGTATTAGTTTGAGCGTAGAAATTATGGGGACGAATGTATATGAAAGTCAAAGATGATGGTCGAAAACATATATGTGTCGGGGGCACATTGCGTGAAGGGCAGCCTCAGAGCTCTGCAGGAACCCTATAAAAGGTATCTGGGAACACTTAGTAATGAACTCTACGTATATATATGTGTGTGTGTGTGTATTTGTGTGTGTGTATACCTAATTCAGCGTCTGAATGAGGGATAGAGTTCCCAGCCAACCTGTGGGTGTTGCCGTCCGCATAGGAGGCTTTGGGTTGGAGTGACCAGGGCAACAGAGGTTTTTTATGCAGGGCTTGTCTTTTTTTTCAGTCGACAGTAAAGACGGGTCTGTATAATCCACGTCGTTCCCTAAATCCAAATCGATTTCATTTTCTTCTAGTATGGCGCTCCGTGCAACGCGTCTGTCAGGGCCCAGAAATTATAACATTTTCTTCCCCGTTCTCTCTGTTAACGGAGAGCTCGCGCGTTTGTGTACACTTGTCGACTCCCGACAATTCGTTTTGCTAATTCCAAATGCGATAATTCATGCATTTAGCACGTACATTTCTCTTCATGCAGAATGCCAATGTAACAATACAGGGAGGAGCAATTCTCTGATGTATACGGCTCACAAAGCAAGGGGAGAAATTGCTATTCCCCCCGCTGTATCCAATATTCGTCCCGGGGGCCAAAGAGTCGTGGGTGTAGGTCGATTATAAAAGCTTTTGTCTGTATTGTAATGAAGGAGCAGTACTGGCAGGGTCATTATCTGCCCGCTGGCGTCTAATGAAGACCCTTTGTGGCCCCTGTAATCTTTTTAACCCCGCCGCTTACAGAATGGACGTGAGGTACACAATGTGTGTATATTAACCCGCTCCTACCGGCGGGAATTTAAAGTTGTAGTCACCTGACGAATCGGCCAGTTTAATGAATGTACGTCTATTGAAAAGAACACGTCTGAGCTGTTGTTTTAGGCAATTCAGATAATGAATATATCGGTTTATAGCTACTTAACTCAGTATCGGTTTATAGCAACTTTAGCCTAACTCGATATCGGTTTGTAGCAACCGTAGACTAACTCGTTTTCGGTTTATAGCTACTGCAGCCTAACTCAATTCCGTTTATAGCTGCCGTAGCCTGATTTAATATCGGTTTATAGCAACCGTAGCCTAACTCACTATCGGTTTACAGCTGCCGTAGCCTAACTCAGTATCGGTTTATAGGTACTGTAGCCTAACTCAATATCGGTTTATAGCTACTGTAGCCTAACTCAGTATCGGTTTATAGCTACCGTAGCCTAACTAAATTTCGGTTTACAGCTACCGTAGCCTAACTCAATATCGGTTTATAGCTACCGTAGCCTAATTCAGTATCGGTTTATAGCCGCCTCAGCCCAATTCGATATCGGTTTATAGCAAACGTAGCCTAATTCAATATCAATACCAGCTATTGGTGTGCAAGATAATGTTGTCAAACAAGGCGTCGACTGCCATCGGCCAGTATCTCTCTGCATCGTTTCCTCCCATCATGAAACAGAGAATAACCAGAAGTACATCGCATACGGGTTCCGAGGGCCACAGGAGAGCACGAAGCCTCACACATGATTCGTTTATTGGAGTTTCTCCAAAGATTTCCGCACACCCCGGGAGAGTGCGACAGCCGTTGGAGGATGTACACCTCGCCGGGGAATGACCTGTCACGGGCGAGTCTGCAACCACCGTCCTCTGATTTGTAGGACGACCGACGGAGCGTGAGGACCGACCTTGTTACTGGTGTGATGGGGGTCTCTCTCTCTCTCTCTCTCTCTCCCGCGTCGAGATGACGAGACAGTGGTTCGATTCGGGGCCGTTATGGCGGGCCGTCATGATACGCCAGTCATTTGCAGTTATTATTATTGTATGTTGTATTCTATATCTTATAATATTTTATGTTATATTAATGCATAGAGTATAGCTATGTTGAAAATATGTTCGTGTGACGAATGTGTGTAAGATATGCGATATATTTCGAAGCATTAAGTGAAGTTTCGTAGAAAATAACCTCTCAACATCTGAACATTCTGCAGCGCAGAGTCAGCCATGACTCGGTGCACCAACCGAGCCTCACTCCTTTTCGTATGTGTATTGCTGGAGGATTCGAAGACCACTGACACGCATCTCTGATACAATGGGCAGCAGTTGGCAGGCTTGGCTGTGCAAGCCGTCGTAAGGCTAAATTACTGCAAAGGTTCGCGTGAAGTTATGCCACAGTATCGTTACCGTGACAGAGATTCAAGTGGAATGGGAGCACAGGAAGATATTCCGAGGCAAGCGGTGTGTTAAGTGTATCTGTACACATATGAAACACGTGTAGAGAGACTTATCATCAGGACCAATAGCCGTGTTTGGGTCATGACCAAAAGCTTTAGTATTTTGTTTATATTTTCTCTCGATGTTTCGGTGATTTCCAGTGCGTACGTCTCATCTTCGTGTTTCTGTTTATATGCTGGTATCAGATCCCCTTTCTCTCGAGGCATCAGATGAATAAGATCACTTAGTCTCTCCCCAGGATGACTTTCTCAAGCCCACCAATATTTCCCAACCTGACGACAAAATCACCGGATTTTATTGAAGTGGACGAACACTCCCTAGCGCAATTGGATTGGAGCAAGATAAGCAAGGCAGCTAAATCTTCCAGAGCTCTTCCGAAGTAATCATAGCCAAGTCCATCATCCATCTTAAGCTCTTACAAGATCTCAGTAATCAAAGCTAAGTCTGTCAACCATCTAAGCTCTAGCAAGGCCTCAGACAATATCGAAAGATGACAAAAATTTACAAAGGTGAATGCTTCACTCTCGCCGTACAACGGCTGAGTTCCAGGCCAAAACCTAAGGTCGCCTGTGGCTTGTTTGACGGCGTTGGCGTCTTGGACACTTGTGGACGACGTGCCGTCCAGCACTCATCGTTTTTTTTTTTTTTTTTTGATGCTAGCTCGTCAGTACCTGAGGCAGAAGGTATTCCAAAAGAGGCAAAAGCTCTTGAGGAATATTTCCGAGCCAGGCTGCCTGAAGGGGTTCCTGTAGTGAGTGAAGATCTCGAGTTCGGCCCCTGATGAAAGGCGTGACTCCCGATCGGGTATGCGGCTCTCGCCTTTGGCCTTTGAGTCGACTTTGGCGCATTCTTCAGCTGCCGGAGTGATCTCGTTGGTGAGCTTTTGCCGCGCGGGAGACGCGCCTGGAGAGGAGGTACTTCGCCGAGACCACAAAGTGAGGTGTCTGATTTTAGACTCCTGAATGAGGCTTAGGTTAAGGGCTTCCGGTTTAGGTACGCTCTTGGTTAAGGGTTACCGGTTTAGATAGGGTCTTGGTTAAGGGCTTGCGGTTTAAATAGGCTCCTGGTTAAGGGTTTCCGGTTTAGATAGAGTCTTGGTTAAAGGCTTCCGATTTAAATAGGCTCTTGGTTAAGGGTTTCCGGTTTAGGTGGGCTCTTGGTTAAAGGGCTTCCGATCGAGAGGGGCTCTTGGTCAAGGCCTTCCCGATTCGTCGTTCCGATCGAGGCTTGAGCTGAGTCTCAACCGCCAGCCTCTCCAGACCCAGTTGATTAATAGCAGCAGCTCTGAGAGAAGCAACTTACACGCCGGTAAATTTCAGCCCGCGACCCTACTTGGAGGGAGGAGGAGGAGGGAGGAATATACTGGAAGTAGAAAAAATAAGAAAGTCTCGTTTGCTTTGCGTTTCTCAGAAACTTTGGTTGCTTGTTGTCCTTTCCCTCCCTCCCCCTCGCAGTCACTCCTCGGCTCTGGAAGTCATTCACTTGTCTTTAATTCATCGTCCATGAAATTTTTAATGACAGTAAAATACGATTAGCATTATATACAAATCAAAGCTCTCTTCTTCAAGATGTTTTCTAGAATATATATATATATATATATATATATATATATATATATATATATATATATATATATATATTTATAGTATATAAACTTATAAGGCTCTGTGTTCCTCTTCAAGACGGTG
>JAYMFT010328165.1:0-23323 GCA_038088735.1 Panulirus argus
ATAAAAAATAAATATAAAAAAAATATATATATATATATATATATATATATATATATATATATATATATATATTCATTTAATTCATTCCAACGACTTGACCCTTGTCATTGGTTGTAACATAAATCATAAAATATTTACCATTTAAAAAACTGACATCTCGCCTGGAGATTCCAGGTCACTGACACCATCTGTTTACTTCTGTAGGTTTGCCCTGTACGGCCCCACCAGCTGGTACTTCCTGGACCATCTGGCACTGAAGGCGGCACAGCTGGGTGCAGTGGACAGGTGGGAGTCTTGTTACTCTCAGATGGTTACAGGTCGGGGAATTAGTTGACCTCTTGAACAAGACATTATAACCTCGTGGACATACGAATCCACATCTCGACTAGCTTTACAATGTCATGATTGATATCTATCATTTGCCTGTGCATTGTATCTGTATATATATATATATTTTTTTTCTTTTTTTTTTTGCGGTCTGGAGAGACTTAAAAAAACTATCGTAATTGGGTCATGTTGTGGTTTAGGTGTAAGTTGTCCAGTCCAGGGTTCGAAACTGGGTGGACTCGTAGTACGTGATTCATAGGCAGGCAATGCTAAACACTAAATTATTCTAGTTTGAAAAGGAATTTTCTTAATCTAACATTTGAATCAGGACAGCCCCGAGTATACGCTGAGGTCTGGTTCTCTTGCTCGGTCAGGCGAGTGCTGACTTGGTCCCGGTACGTGGGCGAGACTTGCTTGGGCAGCTATGAAGCGAGTCAGTTTCTGCCCAGCGTGCAGGGGGCGGCCTCTCTCTTGGTGGGGCTTTCCCTGGTGTCCAGTCCGACCCTCTCGCACACCATACAGGCTCTGTAAGTCTTCCCTTACGTAAAATGTAAACCACTTCAGTCTTTCATGCACACACTAGATCACAATCCAATTAAACTATATGTACTTACTGGTCTATCGGAAGTCACCGCAAGAGATTGTGAAATAACTCTTCACGTTGGACCATTAATGATATCTGTACTTTCTCTCGTCCCCAGAACACAGAATTCACACGAGTGTATGTGGGGTCCATAGTACATATATTTTTGCTTAAGATAGCAGTTTATTCGAGCAAGAGGACTACCACTCTGTGTATGAGAATGTATCTTATATGTTCGTCCCATTTCTAGTACAAGTCAGAGTCGTGGAAACTTGTCGGTGTCTGATGTTCTTCCTCTCCCGGGTGTGGCGTGGGGCAGGTTGTTCGAGCTGTACACACCAGCGGAGCGAGAAGAGGCCCTCATCTGCTCCTCCATCATGAGTCGCTACATGGCGCCATTCCTCGAGACCTCCCCGTCAGACGACGTCCACCAATATTTTACTCCAGGGCCCGTCCTTCCTCCTCCTCCTCCTGCCGCAGCTGAGGGACACCAGTTACTGCAGCCTCGTCCTCCTCCAGGAGACCCACAACCCAGCGGCTCCACCCCCAGCAGTAGCAGGAGTAATAGGAGGAGCATGCGGGGCCTTGCAACGCTGTAGCTCCCTACAGTGTCGCTGACACACCACACTACAGACGACCACGGGACCTGATTCCTTATGTTTTAGCGTTTTGAAGCATCCAATTCCTTCGCGAAAATTAACGTTTTCGAAGTCGAAACGCACAAAGGGACTGCAAATAGACATATATACATACGTATCGAACGTTGACTAAAAATATCTTTCCCGGAAAAAGCGTTTGGTTTTGCTGAAATTTTATTATTCATTGATCGAACCACCCCACCTGTAGGCAGGGTTGTGGTTGATCAATACAGATTAAACATTGAGCATTTCAGGATTGTTTACACTGCAAGGTTCCGAAACAGTCGTGCGTGAGAGTCTTTGATGTTTCTTATTCTAACTTTAAAAAAAATAATCACCCTTAGATTACGAGCAATTTCAGTTTCATACTTCTTCACCGTTGGCTGGATTATGCATATTGTTCATTTCTTTGAGACCGAGCATTTGACTGTCAGTGAATTGGTCACTGTTTCATGATTCGGACAATGTTGTACAAGTGTGCTATGACTTGAGGCTTGAGTTAGCGTGGGAATGTTGCGTGTTTGATGTCGGTGTTCGTGTGTGGACGTGTCCTTGTATGGGACCTGAGCGAAGCTATGGAATTTGAGACAAATTTTGGGATGTCGTGTAACTAAGCATCGGTTGTTACTGGGTGTTTTCTTCCCCCACCAATCACTCGCCAGTATAGCGGGTGACCCCTCTGGGAGTACTGGATGACCACCCCCAGTGACACCGGCTGTGGAGGGTGGTACTGGGGGTGGCACCCCTCCCCAAAGTTTACTGGGTGACCCAAGGTCACGTAGTGTGTTCGTCCCTTGTACTACATCAGCGACGGTTCTGGGTGTACCCCTCACTGTGTACAGTAACCTCTCGTAAGGGGTAAATCTCTCTTTCTCTCTCTCCTTCCCCCCCCCCCTAGTATAGCCTCCACAGTATTGTTACCCCACTTCCTATTTTCGGTGTTCACTGACCTCCTCTTTACCCCACTTCCCATTTTCGGTGTTCACTGACCTCCTCTTGCTTCCGGTAAACTTGGTAAACTCTCCTCTCATCTAGCGTACTGGGCTATACCACGTGTGTACTGGGCCAGTCTGGGTGTGCACTGGGTCACATCGGGTGTTAGCAGTGTTTCATACCACAAGGTGAGGGGTTGCGTTCAGTGCTTCACAGCGGAACGCTGTACAGATGATCTGAGATAACTTGAGCCTTAGTGATCAACTTGTGTGTTCATTTCGTTATGGACACATGAGCTCAAAAAGCTTTAAACATTCCTCGTAATTGTTTAGGATTTGGAGAAGAAAATCAATTCTTACTTTCGGTTTCTTGGCTCACTGGACTTGGTGCTTAGTGAATGGAGAGAAACTTTGACAAGAGGCGAACCGAACAACAGCGTCATTTGTCACGCGGGTCATGAACAGACCAGACGTGACATGACAACTGTAGATGCAGTTCTTCCTTCCCTCAGACCTGGTGCTGAGCGAGGTGAAAGGAGTTTAAAATCTGATTCATAAGGAAACAAGGAAAACATCTAACTGTAAATTATATAACTAGTTATTTGAAGAGAGCTTTAAAACACGATATGGCTAGAGAGAGAGAGAGAGAGAGAGGGGAACATTTATATTAAGCATGTCACTATAATGAACCATTGTACTGTATCTTTGAAATGCGTTTAAAACTTAGTAAATTTGTGCTCAGGGATTGTACTACCTTCGCCTCGCTTCCATATGTGTCATTTTATTCGTAATGTTATGGCACCGTTGATCTGCAAACGTTGTCTTGTCTTGTTAAGAATCTTATATATGTTTTATACGCTGAGGGTTATTGACTGTTCCAATATGCGGAGGAGTTGAGGATTCAGTCAGTGTCCCTGGATATGAAACTGGTTCGAACCAATGTGTTCATCGTGGGTAGGGTATGGAATTGACTGTGATATTTTTGTTATTATGAATTAAGTTATTGTTATAATGTTCGTAGATTAGTCTCAATGTTTCTAAACACTCGCGGACAAGTGTCTTGGGGAAATACCTCAGAGTCCGGAGTCCTGGTATATACACACTTGCCGAAATAATGCTGAATACTTAGATTGTTGAGACGGGATTCGGTACGGCTTCGATCGAAAGACTGGGGCACGCCGTAATCTCTCTCCCTTAAGTTCCGAAACCCCAAATGATCGAAGCTGTACCAAGACCTGTGTTTGTGCTTTTTTGAAACATGGTTCGGTACAGCTTCGATCAGGCGCACCCATGACACTCGTTCGCGACTGGACATTTGATCCTATTTATATAAAGTTCCTATACGATTATTTATTTTTGTAGATAAAGGTGTATTTTATTGACAAAAGATGTACATCAGAGTTACTATATATTTATATATCTACTAACCATAATTATTGATAAATTATTTTTTCCAAAAGGATAAAGATATGAATAAATGTATAAAAGTACTACCTTTTTCATTATAATCCTTCATTTATGATAAGATGAACAATGAAGATGAAAAATAGTTGGGATTTTACATAATCCTAATAGATATACCTAATATCTCTTACAAAGTACGTATGTTTGACATGGCAAATTAGGATAATCGGCTTAATCACCACCCATGAGCAGCGAGTCATTAACTTAACACTGATTTATATATAAAGACAGAAATCGGTACATGAAATGCTGTTAACTACATACACCCAGACTCTTCAGATAAGACGAACACCATTTAGAAAAAGGGATTTGGTCATAAGAAGGTAAGGAGTGCATTGTTAAATACCTTTTGATAAATCGCTTGTTTGAGAAGCGAGTCTGTTGGAAAGGCTTTCACTCGCTGGAGGAGACGGGGGGGGACAGTGCGTTTATAATGTAATGATAAAACCTTTCCCAGTGTTACAGTAGAAAGAGATCAGACTTGTCTTGAGGGATTTGTAGTACGGATGCAAGTCATGTGAGTGTCGAAGATTTTTAGAAACACTGCTTTGCTTGTTTTACTGCAATATTTCAATAATCCGGGAAAACACAACAACAGCACTTGATATAACTTTAATGTATGTCATAAGGTGTCAGACGTGACTGCCAGTTAGCAGTCATTAGCCAAGAAGACAGTTAATATAATTAGGTCGAGTAAAAAAGACCAAGATCCGACAAAATCAAAATGTTGCGAAAATTATGGGCTGCCGTGGTGTAGTGGTTAGTGTTACTCTCCGTGGCACCATGCATGGGCATGCCCAGGCTCGCATCTTGGGTGGGGCAGTCGGACGGCATTTCACCCTGGTGTTCATCCTCTCTTCGTTGCTGGTTGAGAAAAAGGAAAAAAAAAAAACTCTTGATTACTCGAATGAAATCGTCCCCAAGCTTCCATTATTTTTGGCAGTAGTTATGATAATTTCACCAGCAGCTGCTTTTAAACCTATGCATCAGGTCATTACAGGCTAAGGTCTTGAACAGGGGTCAGGTGGGCCCCCTATTAACCTCGTGGGCTCTTGAACTGGCCCTTAAGGGTCAGATCAAAAAAAAAGGTCAACCCATCGTGTAGCCAAGGACTGTGGGCGTCACACTCGGGGAGGTTACGGATGGTGGTGACGGGGGTTCCATATGGCTGATCATGAGGTGGTCAGCTGCAGGGGTGGGGAGGGGGGGGCGGGGGGGGGGAGGCGGGTTTGGTCAGGCAAGGTGACCCCCCTTCACCCGTCCAGAACAGGAAGCGATGATGGCCAGAGGTCAGCCCTCGCGCCACACACACACAAAAAAAAAAAGACCCACCACCACCATCACCACCACCACAGTAACTCAGACATTTGTGGTGAGTAGACCGCTACTGGAGTGGGGGGGGGAGGGGGAGGGGAGGGGGAGGGGATGACGGTGTCTGCATCTACCTAGGCTTTTAGTGGCTAGGGCCACAGGGTATAGTAGCCAGGGTCATGGTAGTAGACTAGGGTCACAGTGGATAGTAGGTAGGGTCATGGTAGTAGTCTAAGGTCACAGGAAGCGGTGTACTGAGGAGAGAATGAGAGATCAGAGTTCACTACAGAGGTCCACAGTCATTCCGTGCGACCTCTTGGGTTGGGGCAGTGACCACAGACTCCAGGAGAGGTGGTCTAAGTCCCAGAATCTGTGGTGGTGGTGTTGGGAGAGACAAATGTCTTCCCGTTCACGGTCCTGGGGCGTGGCCGCGTCCCACACAACACTCCCTTTCTACTTACTACTGGTTCCTCACGCTGTGGGAGCTGAAGAGATGAATGTGAAATTGTACGTATTTCGTGCAATACCGGGGGGTGGAGGGAGTTCCACGCTCATGGGGGCCCCATCTCCTGACAAATGAAGCGACCTTGTCAATTTTTGGAATGTATAGCCTTCAGAACTTGACTCTGTGTGTGTGTGTGTGTGTGTGTGTGTGTGTGTGTGTGTTGTCCTAAGGCCAAAGCTGAAAGGTATTCTGAAAAAAAAAAACATTTTTACATCGAAGGTCACTGGGTGGTGGTATATGGCTGCCTGACGACACCCCGACCCCTTAAGACAGACTCGCTTGTTCCTGCTTGATAATGATTAAACTTATTACCATATCACAGGGTCAGCAAAAACCTGCTGACGAATGTGGAGCCCCTCCTGACGGGCACATCCCGAAGGAGGGACGGCCCCCAGTCACCCAGTCAACCATATGATTACAATTAGATCATGGATGACTTACTACATTTAATCACAGTCGGCTCAGTCTAGTTGATGGTGCACACAACCTTCACTCGACCATGTTTTACGTCATCTTCGATTCTGATTCGTAGGTTTTCCGCTTCCAGGAAGCAGAGAGCGGGTGTCAACCAGGTCCTAAGGGTAAGAGATAGTGGTACAAGTACCTGTCGGACCCATTAGTCGACAGTTGTACCGTGCCGTTAGCCGACGCCTGTACCTTACCCGTCAGTTGTATCCTTCCCGTCAGCCTATGGCTGTACCGTACCGTACCGTGCCGTCAGCCGACAACAGACTACCACACTCGAGACGAGAAATCTAATAATCATCTGTTGAAACCGAATGACGATCTCATCACAGTAACAACCTCTGATGTAGACGGTGAAGATGACCCCACCTCATTCTTCTGCTGGATAATGTATCTCTAATGTAGATACTCATCAATATGTAAGGAACCTGTGGAGAGAACACCACGGGGAGAGAACAAAGCCGGGAGGGAACACCACGGGGAGGGAACATGTCCTGCAAACACTTCGCCCTCAGTAGACGTGATGAACTCGTGTTGTTTTGACTCCTGGGCCTCGGCAGGAGGGCCCTGGGAATAATACAAGTCCTCTCTGTAGCTGTGCTGCCCTGGGTACACCGGGCAGACTAGGGCTAATCAAACCACCAGTTAACAACATCTCGAACTCTGTCGTTTTTCATAAAGAACAGCTCGATAAGCGTCGTTCTCATTGTGATAAGTCTCGTTCTCACTGTGGCAGGTGTCGTTTTCACTGCGATAAGTGTCGTTCTGAGTGTGAGGTCAAGGGATCGGAGATCGTATCATTGATCCTGATCCGTCATCATTTGCGTGGATGGACTGACATTTCAGCTTCAGCAGATCTAAGCTCCGGGCAGAGGAAGGAGGAGTTTTAACATCTTTTTCTGTAAAGTTAAACTCGATTCTTTGTAATGCTTGTCTCATCAGATTAATACTGGACTGAATTGCTACATAGAATTCAGCAAACTATCAGTTATGATTATTTCTAGTTGATGAGAGTACCTCTCATTACCCAGTTTTCACTAGATCACCAAATGCAACTCGAAAACGTATTTCAGGTGGTATTATAATCAGATGTAGATAACGGGCGATGTCAAATACGTATCTTCCATTCCCAAAGACGTCCATGATGGAACGCCGGGCAGTATCCCACGGCTATCAGATCAGGGCGTCCCTCTGGTCAGCAGAGCAGGGAGTTCCCCTGGGTCATTCAAAGGCGCCCTGACCACGCCCGAGCCCGGAGTGATCCCTTGACCCTAACCCCTGACATTCTGAGCTCAAGCCCATCCCCTTCCTCCTGCTGTCATCCCCTGATGAGTTATGATGATAACAGGAGTAACAGAGGTGGTTAGACCTACCTAACGGGGCCCAAATCACTCCCTCCCCAGCGGGACGCCGCGAAGGCCAACGAGGGAGTCTTGCAAAATCCGTCCTGGAGGAGGAGGAGGACGTCTTCAGGAAATTCTCCAGAGGACGCGAGGTATTTCCCATTACTGGACTGGCGAAGGTTAATCCCACTACAGAGCCACTGACCGCCCCAGGGGCGTACTCGTTTTCTCAGTATTCCATACGTTTAATTAAACTGATGACAGATGGGCAGATCTTCCTCGAAGAGCGGACAAAGCTTGTTTAAGCTGACGTAAGTTTTAGCTCAGTCAGGCCAGATCAAATTCGATTGTTGATAAAGTTAGTTTTGCTGAAGTGTCATTCGGTTCGTGGGTCTGTGTTAGGAAGACACATCCTAGGGAAGTGGCTGATGGCTCCCACGCTTCCTCGCCCCGCTTCGGGAGCCTTCCCGGGGAAGACTGTCCTTCCTCAGGATCTCCCCAGCTCATCCGTCGCTCCTCCCCAGTTTTTTTTTTTTCAAACGCACCGCACCATGCACGTTATACGTGAGGCGAAGCGTTCCTTTATTCAAAGGAAGTGCGATAACCTCTCCTCGTCGTCCACTGATAGATCTTTCTGGTCTTTAGCTATGGGCATATCTAACAACTTATGTCGCTCCATCATCCCTTCACTTTTTCTCTCTCACGGTACTATAACTGTCTATCCCGTAGACAAAGCAACTCTATTTGGTTCTCGTTTCTCCTCTAATTCCATCTTGGATGACTCTAACATTCCTTTACCCCCGTGATGCTCCTTTCACTTATCCTATGCCTCTTTCCGTAATCTTTAGGACTGTCCTGCAAAGATCTTCTTTCTCTAGACGCAAGTAGGGTTTATGGTCCTGATGGCATCCGTCTGAACTTGCACCTGTGCTTGCTCGTTTGTTCCGATCCTGTTTAAAAACCAAAATTCATCCTCTTTGGTTGCATGTACTGATACATCCCATCCCTAAGAAGTGTGACCGCTCTGACCCATCATACTATCGTCCTGTTGCTTTGGCATCTATCGTTTCCAAAGTGTCTGAATCCCTCCTCAACTTCCATATCCTCATAAATCTTGAATCTCACAGTCTTCTCTCTGATTACCAGTATGACTTCCGTCAGGCAAGAACCACTGGTGATATTCTGTCCTATTTAACTAATGTCTGGTCATAATTCCTGAAGGATTATGGGGAATCCTTTGTAGCTGCCTTTGAGGCATCCGAAGTTTTGACAGGGTGTGGCATCGGTGTCTCATCTCTAAGCTCCCATCTTTTGACTTCCCTCCCTCACTTTGCTCCCTCATATCTAGCTTCCTTTCTAGACGATCTATCTCCGTGGCTGTAGATGGATCAACCTCTCCCCCCTTTCACCATGAATAACGGTGTCCCTCAAGGTTCTGTCTTGTCTCCTGTACTTTTTCTCCTTTTTATCTACGATTTGCTTTATGCTACAAGTAACCATATGCACTCACACGCTGACGACTCGAGTCGTACAGATACGCACTCTTTTAGGAGACTAAACCACATGCTGTTGATTGAGGATACCGAAACGACGTACTTTTGTAGAAGACCCAGCACTAACGCACTCTTCTGGAGGGCCTCGCTACAACACACTCTTATATAAGTTCTGACGTGCTTTTTTTTTCGCACATTCTGTCTGTTTCATGATGTGTGTGTGTGTGCTGATGAATGTGTGTCTGTACTTCGCTAACGTGTTAAAGTATAACAGAACTTAATCAAAGATCTTGGTAACACATTTTTAATGTGATGTTTACCTTCATTTTGGTGAAGTTTGCGTTAGAGGTGATGAAGTATGAGCTAGACTTGACGAAGTTCACCATCCCCCCTTGGTAAAGTTTACCTCTTACCAGATAACGTAGTTTACCTTCGACTTCAGCCCAGTGAAGTTTACCTCATGAAAAAGATTACCTTCGAGCTGAGGAAGTTTGCCTTCACATACCACTCAGAGGAGCAAGATTATGCGGATTACTTACTCCCCCGCGTACCGCCCACCGCTGACATCGACTGCAAACAGTCGAGAAAGACCTTGAAGTATGTACTGGATTGCTGGAGGGTTTTTGGAAGTGACGTGAGCCCAGGACGCTGGACGTGACGAAGGAATTTCAAGACGCTGTTGGCAGATGACTGCAGGAGAAAGATAAAGAGACTCCAGTAGATGGAGGGACGCGTGTGTCACGGACGGTCTCTGCCTCGATAGCGTCATCTTTCGTGATCCTTGAATTCCACAGCTTCGGAACGGGGCGCTACGTACGTCCGTCCGTCACAAGGCGAACTGATCATCTCCTTGATCCTGCAACATAGATCCTAGTCAGGGAAGCACCCGGTCAGCCACGAGCAACGAGTCCGCGCGTTATGGTTCTCCCACGGCGTTCCCCAGGGGCTGACGGGTTTTCCCGCCCTCTACATTCCTCAACAATAAGGAAACTGTGGTCGTCAAGGATGCCACGCCACCGCGAGACGCGTCCCTCAAGGACAATTCGTGCCACGGTGACCTCAAACACGTACTGCAGGGCTTGGGTAAAATGGAGTAAAAACACCGGTTCTTCGACCATGGTGGAAGCTGCTGGGATCAGATCCTCGCCACGGTGACTCCCGGCTGAGGGCGGGTTGTGGCTGTGGGGTGTGGTGGTTGTGGTGGCGGTTTCCTCATGAAGAACTTACACTCGTGTTGATGATATATGGTAGTTGAGGCAACAGGATGTAGTCAAGATAGCTTAATCCTGTAAGCACGATGCGACCCTTGACCACAGCAGCGGTATGGCCCTTAAGGACGACTCAACGACCCTTGGGGTCTGATGACCGGGCCATATCATGCCCAAGGGTCGTGCCGTCGTGTTTAAGGGATTAGGTTCGAGAATCAAGGTGGCTGCTGTGTCAGACTCCAGCATGGTGGTTATGCTCGGCCTCAGGTGAGGCAGAGGGACTCCTGAAAGCTGCTGTGGCTGCTACGTCTTTTGAGGGAGGCAACAGCTGGGCGTGTCCAGGGCAGCAGCAGCTGCCTTCTGGCGACCCTGGCCAAACACCTTCTCCTCACCGTCAGTCGAGCGGCGGTCCTCACAGCCACCATCGTCGTTTTTGCCGACAGGGGGATTATCTGGCGAGTTTGTAATGAGATCCTTCAACGAACGGCCCCTATTTAGTCCCACATCTAAAGCCTTCGAGTTCCGTATGCAAATCTCAGCAAACAAGACCCGTCAGTGAGCCGAGTCGATGGAAAACCATTTTTCGAAACACTCTTGAGGGAATTACTAACCAATTAGAGTTTCTCTCTAAGACGCAGCCTCCGCCCAGGGACAACGCGATGGAAACAAAAACTTATCGAAATTTCTGTTTCTTTTTGCCTCCAGAAGACGGCGCCCTGAGACCTTGAGGCTTCCTCTCTGTACTCATCCAAGACAGTTTGTCTTTAGTCTTCTTCCCAAGTCAGTGATTTCTGGGGTCTGATCTCTTCTGGGGGACCCCTGGACGTGTGGGGCCCCTAGGTCTTGCAAGGGTTCTAAGATGGGTAGGGCCCTTAGGTGTGTGGGGGTCCCAGGGTGGGTGGGGTTCCTGGGTATGTGAGGTCCCTCTCTGTTTCGGGTCCTTGGATGTGTGTGGGGTCCCTAGATGTGTATGGGGCCCCTGGACCTCACAGTAATCCACACTCCACACAATATCAAGACACTTTTTTAAGACAGTTTTTACCTCGGGTTCCAGCCTCTGATCACCTCACAGTCTGGGAAACAAGAAACCTCTCAAGTTTCTGGATTCGTAAAATGTAATTCGTTCCTGTAGCAAAATGGAACTCGTTCCTTAAATACAATTTACCCTCAAAACTAGTTCTTGTGGAGCCTAGTTTTATTCCGCGCTGGCTGTGAATCTGATAAAACGATATACAACAAAGCAACTGCGTTCAAAACATTCTTTCTCGTTTCTCCTCAAGTGACTTTTAAGTTGGTTTTTATGGTACTGGAAGATAGCTTAGATAACATAAGACTACATGGAAGATACCCATTATCTGTTGATATCCATCTATGAGGGAAGAGAGATGTGGTTATGGCAATGAGAAGACTCAGACCTCACTCTTATTTCATGAGGTATAATGAGGCCAAACATCTGCTGTGTTGACGTCAAAGGACACACCCTTTTTCGGCCACAGTAGATGACATCACCCAACACCCTTATCAAAGCGTGACTTCAAGACGTCATTTGCTGTGTTCTGACACCTTATAGCTACAGATTTTTATTTCTGTGTCTATTGACCTCATTTTCCCGCTTAGACTATTATTACCGCGCCGTCGCTCGACCCCGTAGAGTCTGTCGTCGTAAAAATTCCTCATAGGATTTACGAACTAACGACCTGTAGTACTTTTTTTTTCTTCCGAAAGACACTTTACATCCTTGTGTTGCATCTCGCTTGACCTTTACATGCCTGGCACGCAACACAAGTGACCTACTGGCGCCTGTGTTTCAGGTCTGGGGTGTTGCAAACCCAGGTGGGCGGTATCACCCCATTGTTTTTTTTTTATCCTGCCGGATCTTAACATATATCTATTTTTAGGTAAATTCTTTAAGTTCCTAAACTTTTCCACATTTGATACTCGTAAGAAATTATTGATCTTGGTCATCCAGTTCATCCGGGGGGGGGGGCGGTAAAGTAAGCCTCGCTTGATGAGACGTACAAATATACTTATTTAAGTGTGTATGTTGAGTGTGTCCTCACATAGCTGACTGGCTGCTGATTGGTTGGTTAGCTGATTGGCTGGTTGATTGGCTGGTTGGTTGGTAAGCTGGCTAGTTGATTGGCTGGTTGGTTGGTAAGCTGGCTGGTTGATTGGCTGGTTGGTTGGTTAGCTGGTTGGCTGGTTGGTTGGTAAGCTGGTTGGCTGGTTGGTTGGTAAGCTTGCTGGTTGATTGGCTGGTCGGTTGGTTGACTGGCTGGTTGACTGGAGATCCTGTTGACGTAACTCGTTGCTTGACTGCATTTCCTGGAAGGCCCAAGACACTCTTGTAACGCCCTACGACGTTCCTGTGACGCCCTTGACGCCCCTCTAACATCCTTGGCGTTCCTGTAACGACCTCTCGGTCGACAGATGTTTCAATTGATTATCTCTATTTATTTTTTCTCTCGAGATTAATTGACCACCAGACCAGCGGGAGGTAGATGGGGGATATCGCGTGTGTGTGTGTGTGACAGTAACGAGGGTACAGGCAACTGTAACAAGACGTGAGTCCTCCTAACAACAGGGATGTCGAGGTGATTCTAAGAGGGTTCCTACTTAGAAGGTGACTGTGAAAGGCCTGAGCGACTGTAACAGGGGGTTGGCTGACTGTAACAAGGGCTGACTGATAGGTTATGATACTTAGTGACATCAGAAACACTCTAACACACACACACACACACACAATCACACACACACTCTCTCTCTCTCTCTCTCTCTCTCTCTCTCTCTCTCTCTCTCTCTCTTCTCTCTCTTTCTCTCTCTCTGCCCAGCCCAGGGGGGGGGTCTCAGGATGCAGGACAGACTCGGATAAGTTTGTATCTGTACTTTTTTCTTTGATGGAGTGCAAAGCAAAGTCCAAGTGTGTGTGTGTGTGTGTGTGTGTGTGTGTCTGTGTGTGTGTCTGTGTGTCTGTGTGTCTCTGTGTCTGTGTGTCTTTGCATGTATATATATGTGTGTGTGTGTGTGTGTGTGTGTTTAGCTTGCAGAGGTGAATGATCTGAAGACCAGCACGACGGTCAAGGCTGAACGAAAGAAGCAGAGAAGGAATGTACGAAGGAAAAGAAAAGAAGAAAAAGAAAAAAGAAATATTACCTAGGAAGATCTTTTTTGGAGAAGCATCTGGCTTACATTGGTATCTAGGTAATATTGGTATCTGGGTTGCACTGGCATGAAGGTAACAGTGGTATCAAGATTACATTGGTGTCAAGGATACATTGGTAACAAGGTTACATTGGTATGTGGGTTACATTGGTATCAGGATTATATTGGTATCAAGGTTACATTGGTATCTGGGTTATACTGACAGACACAATATTCTTAGACTACAAAATCACAGAATTCAGAAGTGTCAAGACTGGTTACATGACAGTCATGTGGTGACACGAACCACCAGTCACCCACAGGAAGAGACTGGAGATGACTCCTTCACACATTTATACAAACAGTGTTTGAAACGCAGACTGGCGCTATGTATTGTTCCTCCCTAGCAAGATTATGGAATTAGATGTCATATTCCGAGTTAATATTTAACTGGTAACATTACACACAGACAGACAGACAGACACAGACAGACAGACAGACAGACAGACAGACAGACAGTCAGACACACACACACAGACAGACAGACAGACAGATAGACAGACAGACAGACAGACAGACAGACACACACACACACACCCACACACACACACACACACACACACACACACACACAGACGCACAGACACACACACACAGACACACACACACACACTTCTCAGCATTTGCATATTTCGCAATAGTGCGGACACTAAAGTCCATATTTCGCTTCAGGTTGATACAAGACCGTGTGTTGTGGCGTGGCAGAGGACGGTGTCGGTTCGTCTGTCGTGTTGGGTTGAGGGAAAGACCGGAAGTTTGTGGTAGGCAGCAGGAGGCCGACTGTGGTGCGGGGGTGTTGGTCTGTGGTGTGTACTGGTGTGAACTGGGCTTTGCAGTGTCTCACATTTGGTGGTACTGGTGCTGGAGGTAGTGGTAGTGATAGTGGTGATATTAGTGGTGGTAGTGGTGGTGGTAGTGGTAGTGGTGGCAGTGGTGGTGGTGCTGGCGATGCTAGTGGTGCTGGTAATGGTAGCGGTGGTGGTGGTAGTGGTGGTAGTGATGGTGCGGGTAGTGGTAGTGGGTAGCGGTGGTGCTGGTGTTAGTGGCAGTGGCAGTGGTGGCAGTGGCAGTGGTGGTGGTGGTGGAGGGAGACGGAACAGTGTAGGTGGGTGTGTCAAGGACAAGGTGTGTGTGTGGGGGGGGAGGGGAGGGGAGGGGGGGGGCAGGCAGGGGCTGCTGACCCAGATTCCTCCTCCCTCAATCTCTCTCTCTCTCTCTCTCTCTCTCTCTCTCTCTCTCTCTCTCTCTCCCCTCTTTACTCTCTCCCTGGTAGGCAGCCACCGACCAGGGAGCTATATCACCTGTGCTACCCAGCCTGGTTATCGGGAGGTCCAGCGAAGTACTGTGCAGCGAAGCCGGCGCCCCAGTGGCTGTCATGTGTCACTCCTTTGCCCCAGGTAGCTGTTCTTTCGTTTCCTGCCTCACCCACACGTTGGGCTGCTAGTTATCAGTCCAAAAACGTACAAACTCTCACACGAATCACTTGACAACCCGGAAATGTAAAGACTCATTCTTTTGTAACTCTAGATATTCCTGTGGTGAGCGTCACGCGCTAACCCTGGTACTCATGGTAAGTACTCGTATGTAAATATGTCCTCTCATCCTATACCACACTGGTACTCCAGGAATACAGTGTTATACTGTGCAGAAATTTTGTAGTATTTGAAAATAAATGTTCTACTACTTAACGACTGTTCTGCTACTTAATAACAACTGTTCTGCTACTTAACAAACGTTCCACAAATTGAGTACAAACGTTCTAGTACTTAACAGATGTTCTACTGACTTATAATGTTCTACCGAGTCAATTCAGATGTTGTCTTCCTTAAGAACAAATGTCAGATTCTCTATTGGGTCATAGTCACCCACATCCGTGGGCCCTATACACACACACACACACACATCTGTCAATGACGTCACTTCCCGGGGATTTCAACATGGCGGCAATGGTGCTGCCTCTGTGGCGTCGGGCGGCGGGAAGGAACACTGGCACCCCAGGAGCGATCACCCTGGAAGAACTGTGGACATTTGAGAGTCGTGTAAAAACGGTGTGCTGGGGAGGTCATCGCGGCGGCGGTGGTGGGCCAGGGGGGGGCGCCGCCACCACCCTAGGAGGGCAGCGAGGTGCTCCCAGTAGCTGCCCAGCGCCTGGATCGGACGGACGTGCGCGCGACGCGTCGCATCATATCTCTACTCGAGTCGGAAAAGGAGCGCCTTGCTGGTGGCCTTTACTACGACTCCGAAGAATATTAGACGACACACACGAGTTGCCGACTTCGACCTCCTTCCTCCCCATCGCCGCCGCCGCCACACGCAAGCAGTGCCTGAAGCCAAGACAATCATCATCACGATACGGGTTGGATTTTGGCGGACGGACGCTGTCTCTCGAGAAGGTGAGTGATCGCTTCCGTCAGTAGCACAAGGGAAGTGAGTAGCACGATCTCCGATCAGGTCAAGGGACGGATGAGACTAAATCCATGAGGGGCGGAGGAATCATGATCCATCTGAACACATTTATGATTAATAGATTAAAAATAAACACTCACAAACACACACACACATGACCTCGCCCCCCTGAGCGGAAGGGAACGACCCTTGGGTGTGATTTACCTTGACACTCAAGTGTCAAGTCACAAGGCCAGGCCTTCATGCCCAAGGGTCGTCCCGTCGAGGTCGAGGATCGTTTACCTCTCGCTCAAAGGGTCACATATACGTGGGCTTGGTGGTGATGGGGGGGTCGAAACCTCACACTCAAGGCGTTAAAGCAACGAGTAGACCGCAACGATGCCAAGCCTGAGTTAAGACCCGTCGGAGACAACGCAGAATGCAATGACCTTTGCGGGGAAAAATGACGAGGGGAAAAAAAAATAAAAAAAGCTGGCCAATTAGTGTCAAGCAAGGACACTGAACATAATGTTTTTATCTGTTTACGTTTGATTCCTTGGAGGATGTTTTCCTGCTTGTTCCCTGACGCCAGTAAAGTTGTTTTGTTTTATATATTTATAATCAATGGACGAGTTTCTGCATTGTTACGTAGCTTCTTGAAAGTATTGGTGATTTCATTATCAAGTGGCGTTCTTAATATGACAAGTTCTCTCACTGAAACGCTTCGGATATTATAGAGTCTTAAGAATTAAGACGTCTGGAAGGGCTGAATTATCGTATGCCTTTGGTTTTCAACGTACTCTGCCAGTCATCGTACGCACTCGAAGGGGAAAGTTTGCGTGCATGGAGGTATATTGTCGTACACCGTTGCTCTCCGTACTCATGTCATGTCTGGACATCTACATAAAAGCCTTCCTCAGTGCATGCTGATAGTCCTGTGGTTCGGGATCCGGTCTGGTCTTGCATGTTCATTCGATACGCTGTCCCTAGAAAGTGGTATTCCTCTGGACTTTTTGTGGGTCATTGATTTCTGTAAAAGTTCGCCTCCTTTATTTGGACATTTCTCACGTACCGGAATTTCCATCGTTCTTTTCGTCTGCGTTAAAGAGTTAGAGACTGGAATATTGTTTTTTCTTATCTGTACTTGGACCAGTTCCTTGGAAATTCGAAATCATTATTCATTTTGTTTTCTTGACATAACTTTGCTTGGCCGTATCAACCGGAGGAGGAAAGAAAAATATCCCAAAATCTGTGTAAAAGACAAACACTGGAGGCGGTGGCGGGGCTGGGATGTCGTTAGTGCACATTGCTCCTGCGTTTATGGCCGCCTCTTCGCTCCAGCCAGCCAGCCAGCCAGAAGGACGTTCCAGCGGTGACGTGAGAGAGAGAGAGAGAGAGAGACAGAGACAGAGTCCGGTAGCGTTTGTGAATAGCACAACTACCGAAGGGCGTCGGCGATTGGTGTAGTAACCTGGGTCAGGCTTCAGCAACGAGGATGACCACCTCCGTCATGAGATCCAACCAAACACCGCCCCCCCCACCTCATTACTCCTTAACCTCACAGGGACCCGGGGCGGACAATCTGGTTTGTCTCTCTCTTTCCTCATTGGCGGCGGACCGACCCACCGACCAACCCGCGCTGGCTGTTAGTGGCGCGATGAGCGGGGGTTTTTGTTTCTCGTTAAATACCCAATTTGGAGCCATTTATCCTCCGGTCGTTTATAGGTGGGTATCCAACATTGTCTCCTTAAAGAGACGCATTAGGAGATGATTATGTGCCCAAGTATGACCCAAGATGTCGCTGCGTGTGAAAGCGAAGTTGTGGTTGGGTGGAAATGATACTGGAATCATCGAGCGAGGCCGACAGAAAACTACTGGAACGAGGTGCTCACCCAAGCCGACATTACTCTTTGATATATGTTTTAAAACCTTTACTGACTTGCTAAGATTTATTTTCAATCCCTTCCCTAAAGCCCCAGACCTTGCCTACTGACCACATGACCTTGACCTTCGACCTCCTGACCTCAGATTTGAACTTGCTTACGTCATTTATCATTGTCCCACCGGCATGGAGGGAGCCATGATAGGATGATGTGGTGCATTTGTTCTCTACCATCACGCCTTTTTCTATGAGACTAATGGAGGGATCTTAGCCAAACTTTGTGAAGATATTAATCAGGCAAAGAATTATTAATCTCGTTGATTAATCATCTCTCAGGTCAAAGGGGGTCAAGCTGCTGCTGCTGCTGCTGTTGTTGTTGGCACGTCCGTCTTTTCTCTTCCTCTCGATTAACTTTTTATCCATCTTTGGCAATTAGTTCGCTCGGTCAAACCATAACTGGGGCTGGTTCGATCGTTAGGCTAGCCGCCCCCGGACACGGAACTGGGTATCACCCGGACTGTCGGATGGTTGGGTGATCTTCGTCTTGATAAATAAGCCAGTCCCCGGGTTCGATCCCCTACCCCCTATACAACCACGCACGCCACGGGGTCCTCGTCTACTCCCATGTTGTACGCAACAAGGAAGCTTGTTGTCGCTGAGGCAAGAGGAGGAAGTTGGAACAGTGTAACTCAGGAAATGGTTACCCGCTCACGTGAATGTCATGAGTCCAGCGTGCTCTTTACTCATCCGGGGGAGGGTGGGAAGAGGTAGTCTGTGCGCAGCCTGGCGCTGGGTGTGTCTGTTGTACGGAGTTTCCCAGGTGAACAGACAAACGGGACACACACACACACACACAAACACACATAGCGCGCCCCCCCTAGCCTCATGATCGTCCATACGCGTCCAGACTCCACCGTTGGGCCGGCCAATCATGGCGATCGTCAAGTTGCCATAGTTTAGCTTAATTATCGTCTCCTGTTGTCCCACACGGTGGAGAGAGCCCTACAGAGCTCTCGCTCCACTCCGTCCATTGATAAACATTATAGTGATATTTCTGCACGTCGGGATCGTCGGAAAGCCCTTTCGTACATTACGTAAACAATCGAACTATGGTCTTAGGTGGATATAAGTACCTTCCTCCTGCACGGAGCGCCGCAGCGGATTATGGTGACGTAACTGATCAGATATCCGTATAAAACATACATCAACGAGAAAATTAAAGAGCGAGTGAGGGAGGCGTAACCCGGTAACCCCCCTCATCTGGTCAACAATGCAACGTATAAGGCATAATTGCCGCACGATTGCTGTCCCCACGTCCATTCCGAACGGCTATTACGGCTCACCGTTGCCTGATATAGACATTACGGCAGGCTGTAGGCCGGCCACACGCGCGTGCGCTCGCTCGTAGCTACGTCCTCCCGTGGCTTAAGAGCAGCTTCAAGACGCACGTGCAGTCGGGCTTGTGAGACCTGATATCAAACGCGTCCCCAGAACCTGTTTGACGGAGATGTCGCCCTTAGTTGTCCATATTGGTTGCTTGGGGTATTGGGGGGGGGGGGAATGGGTGCTATCTGGAGGGTGGCGTGTGTCCTGGTGTGTGTGTGTGTGTGTGTACGTGTCCTGTTATGTAGGGTGTGACCTGGCAGCACCAGGTCGCCAGGTGACAGCGCTAGTGGTGAGCAAGGACGGTGCTACAACCTCTAGTGTTGTGTCCTGGTGAGCCTGCGACCTGGGGGTTCCCACAGGACCCTGTACTGGGACACTCGCTGATACATACGTCGATAGATAAGTAGACAGATAGGATGATAGGTAGATCAAGTATATATATATATATATATATATGGATATGTCGTCATAGACATAGATATAGATAGATACAGATAATTAGTTACATATAGAGTTCATTACCGTGCTGAAATTTGTTGTTAATGAAACTTAGAGAGTTAGATCATAATGGCACGGATCCTGAAGTCTTCAGCAGCTGGGTTTTGAACTGTATTTCAGCCTCAGTACAGAGCATCGTCAACCTTATATTCCTCCTGGAAATCCCTCGCCCCAGACAATCCCTCATAACCCTAGCCAATCCTAGAGACCTCACAGCCAACACCAGACCCCTTGTTAGAGGAACCCGACAGAGTCTTAGATACGGATCATCCCACATCCGTGTAGGCAACCCTGCCACTGACCATACCCAGGCCGCTACACCCTCGCCTCACTACACCACCAGTGTCCACTAACCAGCCCTGCCACTGGCCACACCCTGGCCACTGCACCCTCGCCTCACTACACCACCAGTGTCCACACCCATCATACCTGTTTACAACAAATGATCCCTGTCTTCCGGGGTTGAGTGTCAGGACGAGGTCTCCTTCTCACCGAAAACAGGAAACAGAACTCATTGTCGTCCTTACACTCACTATACAGAGTGTAGTTACATTACACATTTTCTAAACTGCCAGACATTTTTGGCGTGGAAGGTTCGGGATAAACAGACGTGGAAGCCAGTGGTTCGGGCTGAACGCTATTGGCCAGCATTTAATGGCTACAGGAGCAAGATTAGACGTACGAGTAGGTCCCAGTTGCTGCGGGACCCTGATTTAAGAGGTAGTTCATTCCAGGTTGTAAAGGAGAGTCAAGGTCTAGGTTAATTAACTTATTTATAGCTTGTTTGTCTGTTCTTCTAAACCCAGGAGGGGTGTCCTGTCGTCTCTCCCCAACAGAGGGAGCTTCCAGTTGTGTCTCCCCACTCTCTCTCTTTCTCCTTCCCGATCTTTCAACTCTCTCTCTCTCTCTCTCTCTCCATTGCCAAAACTCTACCTCCTGCTCTTCCTCCCTCTCCATCCGATTCCTTGACAATAGCGGAGCTCCTTCGACAGTGCTCCAGTCGACTTGCGTTTAATAACAGATGGCGAAAGTCGTTCACCTTGAGGGATTTTCAGGAAACAAAAGCGGCCCTCTGCAGCGGCCCTTCTTAAACGTTTGTTAACACCACCGTCTGCAGCTTTGTGTTGTTGGTTTACATGGCCAGGAGATGTGGGGCGTTGGTTAGCATTCTCTGGAAGTGTGCTGTTGGTTAACACTATCTAGAGCATGGGTTCCCAACCTGGGGTACATGTACCACCAGGGGTACATATGCACTTCTCGGGGGGTACATAGGGGTCTGGGAGTATAACCATTGTGTACACTGCTGTACAGCGTACACCATGAGTAATTTAGAACACAAGCAAGATAGAACACCCTCGTTACAAATCAGCATAAAATCCATATATAGTCTCTTACAGATTTCATAACAAAATGATATAAACTCAATACAATTCTATCAATTTTTTTCTAATCCTTAATTCTTTGGGGTACGCGGAAACCTGTCAGAATGCCCAAGGGGTACAGCGGAACAAAAAGATTGGGAACCCCTGTTTTAGAGCTTTATGATGTGTGTTGGACGACAGAGTAGATCACTCAAGTCATTAATCATGTGAGGTGAGAACATCCTTCTAAATTCTTGTGGAACGTAACAGTTATTTCAGTCCAAGATTTTCCTCTTGCTCCTGAAGCTGGTGAAAGTGCTTGGAGCACTGAAGTCAGTCTGTGTTTATGTAAGCTGTTGATCAGGCAATCTTTATGGCACGTGTCCCAAAACATATTGTTCGCACCTGTTGGATATACCTACACCACTTCACAGTCTCTCTTCTGTCGTAAACACCCACACAAATCTGTTTGTTTATTACTGTTGTGAGTAGAGGATGTGGGGGTGGTATTTCTCCAGATATAGTCTGTCATCCCTGAGACAGATACCCCATGATAGTGGCTCATTCCGTGCGAGGGTTGAGGTACCTTTCCTGACTCAGGCCGGGTATCCAGAAATAGCAATCCACTTTGAAAGAAAAAATAATTCCGTTAATGTCTTTCTCCTCTGAAATATGCTGTATTGTGAACACAATCCGTGCAGCTTATCAGAAAATACGAAATAGAAAACGAGGGCAGCAAAAAGATGTGGAGACTATCCTATGAGAAAAAAAGACGTCGAGACCATCCTGTGAAAAAGAATATCGAGACCATTTTGTGAAAGAAAGACGTCAATCCAATCACAACACACACCATAACGAGGCAACAACACCCCATCTTTTGCCCATCTAAGGTTGACATTAATTTTCTGTATTGACCAAAAGCAAGACCATTCCCGTCCCTGGATCCAAAGCAGTCAATGAAGCTGTTCTTGTCAGAAATGTCCAAGTCTAAAAGCATGATCATATAAATCCATGAGCTGCTAAACGACATCCATACAGGTATCTGTTACCGAAGCTCATCTCGTAGCGGAACTGGACACAGACCTTCACGTAGAGTCCTCCAGGTAAAAATCACATCACAGATACTCTCTGGGACGTCATCTTTGCTCAAGACCATCGATGGAGCATTCAAGTGGGTAGGCGACCAGGATGATCTGGTGGGTTGATTATTATCACAGTTACCATCAACGGTCCGAATCCCTCTCGACCAGTTAAAGGCAGAAGATTGAGGGTCAGACGGACACGAAGCCTTCATCTCTTACCTTGACCAAGCAAGGTCGCTGGCGTGACCTCAGGGATGCAGGATAGTCGCTTGGGCAGGGAGGATCCCCACCTTGCTGGGTCTCATACCGATGCTGGGCGTGCGGCAGCAAGCAAGACGTGATGGAGCTCCTAGTTCCTCATGCACTCATTGTAATGGAGGAAGGCTTGGGTAACGCCATTCTGGATGACACAGGACTCGAGGTGTGCCGTGGAGAAGGACCCTTGATTATGTCCTACTACTGTGTTGCGATTGACCTGCTTCTCATTGTGTTGCAACCGATCTGCCTCCTGCTGTGTTCCGACCGATTTCCTTTCACTGGTCTGGAGTGTTACCGTTGCAGTACTCGAAAGGAGGTAATGCAACATCTTCTTCTGCACTTAGAAGACAAGAAGACATCTCTTGTTGTTGATTTCGAACACAAGAAACACATGCACCTCAAGTTTTCTACCAAGGCATTTCGTGTGTTCCTTTACCCTTAACTCAAAGAGACAAATCTCTCCCGCAACACGTGTGTGTCGCATGCTAATTCAGACGTAAAATCACGGAGGATTTAACTGCTCACTTACAGCAGCGTTCATTCTGAAGCTGAAAGAATGAAGGAGACAGAGGATGAATCAGCTCGAAAGATGGAAAACCATAAGAAAGGGAGCAGGTAGTGGCTGGGGACCACTCCCTCTCCTCGTTACGTACCAGGAGTTGTAGTCTCGCTGTAGCTTCAGAAAAGTGGAACATCACCTGTAGCGTAGGGTTACCGGGAGGAGGAGCACGCTCTCCGCTGACCGCCAGCAACGGTGGAATGCGTGCAGCAACAGTAGGATGCGTACAGCAACAACGGAATCCGTTAGCAACAGCGGAATGCGTACAGCAACAGCGGAATGTGTACAGCAACAGTGGAATGCCTGCAGTGACAGTGTATTGGCCTCTCCCAGTACCCTAGCTAATTCAAGAATTGTCCCATCCCCTACCCTTGGAGCAACCCATTAGGTAGTAGGTTGTTGACAACAGCCGCCCAGGGTGGTACTACCGTCCTGACTGAGG